>JAQGCA010001176.1:0-19206 GCA_034698945.1 Protaphorura quadriocellata
CAACAAGTGATCGGAGAGGAGTATGAAGATATTACCGCTGAATGAAAAAATCACTTTGGTATTATGAAGATTCAACCTTAATTATTTATTATGGATTGATTATACCAAGCACAGATATATTCTCTATTCTAAATAACAGTATATAGAATTATAGTAGTGTTCTTAATAAACTAACAACGATTAACGTGATTCTCCTGCCAATTAACTTTTCCGTTATTCATGAAGTAATTTTTGAAATAATCTCTTACTTCAGCTGCTGTATTTGCGTAATTATTACTTCCTTGTCTTCGAAGTCCCTCCATACCCTTGTCATCCAGTGTAACTGCTCTCCAATTTCCGTCTACACGTGTTCCATTTGATTGATCATTCCATTGATCAACTGTGACTGAATTTAAATCATTCTGGGATATTAAGAAGTTGTGAAGAAGCACGCACGCCATTGTTATCAGTTTGACAGTCTGCAGTTCAGCCTGAATCGGTCTATGGAAAATCCTCCATCTGGCAGCCAGGATACCAAAGCTGTTCTCCACAACCATTCTAGCTCTTGATAAACGGTAGTTGAATGTTGTGAATTCTTTTTTAACGAAGTCTCCACCATATGGAGTTAAAAGGTAAGTTTTTAGAGGAAATCCACTGTCACCAAGAATTAGATGTGGCATTGGTTCACCGTTCAATTCAAGTGGTTTTGGTCTGGGTAAGCCAATTGTTTCTGAAGCTAGACATTTTCCTAGGTTTGATCTCAAGAAGATGCCACCATCCGATTCTGACCCAGGCGATCCAATATCTACAGCCGTGAACTTGTAATCCGCATCAGATATGGCAAAGGGTACAATTGAGAAGAAGTTTTTGTAATTATAGTACAGCGACCCTTGACATTTGGGTGCCTTAATTCGAATGTGTTTCCCATCTATGGATCCACATGCGTTGGGAAAGTTCTATTTGGTAGAGAAACTTTGTTCGTTTTTCTCCCAAGTGTTCAATGTGGGTTCAGGGAGGAATTCTTCCCGTAAAGCTTCTCAAAGTGCAGTCAATGTCTCCTTAATGATGGATGTGACAGCAGACGGTGAAACCCGATAGCTGAATGCCAGAGATATCTGTGAATTTCCAGTGGCCAAATACCTGTGTGGTAATAATTGCTTTAAAATTGTAAATTCGTAAATCGTGGTGGTATAATAATAATCGTAAAGTTAAGCGTGTACCTTAGAGTTAAGCCGAGACGCTCAATTGGACTTATCGGACAAGTGTGAGTATATGTATGTTGAATTTAGTCAGCTATTCTAATTAATAAAACCAGAAAACAATAGAATAGATAAATTTTCAGTAGAGATTATTCAAAAAATGTAAAACCAGAACATTCTAGCTTTAATAGACAAATTTTTGTTACATATTATTCAAAATAGAATACTATCCTTAATGGAAATATTTGAAGTGATACTCCTTGTCCAAACGCAGTTCTTAAACAAGTATAGAATCACCTTGCACGTTTCGATTCAAGAAGATGGGACGAACGTACATACTTCGAGGCTTCCGTCTGATTGTTTTTCGTAAATTACGTAGTAGTAAGACTTTCGCGATTAGTACTTTATTAAACATTTCTGAGTTATAATAATAATTATTATATTAACCGCAAAGAATTACAAAATTATGTTCGGATAATCACTTGACCTGTGACGACCAACACAATGACTAATATTTTTTCTCCTTTCCTTTGTCTTTCCAAAATTGAGTTTATACTCCTCTGCGCAGAATCCGAGAAAGAAAGGAAACTGCATGAAAAAGGAAAGGGAAAGCGAAGGTAAAAGTCTAAAGGCATTAAGAGAAAGCATAGAAAAAGCACCGGGAAAGAAAAAGGAATCCGAACGGTAAATGGAAAAGTATAAATCTAGCGTAACAGTGCATTCACGGGAGTGAGAATATAATTGCCGATATACCTAGCCTTTTTTAGGAATTTCATAAGACTCATCCATGTGATCGAGGTCATTGGAGTCAGGGATTTCTGACGCACCTGAGTGGCAAATGTTATAACTGGGAGGTCCTAGAAGGAAGTCGAGAGTACAAAAGCTAGTCGGATTTTATCTTCCATTGTTAAATTTTTGAATGTGAGAATTTCTTAAGTCTTGTTGGCATACTTCTTGTTCACCGGAGGAGTCTTGACATACTTGGTTAGCCCAAGCCAAAAGTCGAGGATTCTAGCTTCGGTGATTAGCCGCAATCATAGTCTTATTTTCGGATCGTTCACATCCATCAATGACCATCCTGCTGAAACATTCGATAAGCTCCATTAGACATCATGCTTCCTCTTTTCCTTGCCAACAATGTTAACGAGATAATCATAACTTTTACCAATGCTGTAGTTCCAATCTGCGATAGCGCTTTTAATACAGCCCAAGAGGAGACTGTGCGGCAGAGGCTTGCCAAAGTCTACAGTGATGAGCAAAAAAGACCGAACACCCCAACTTGCTCCAACAGCAAGAGTGCACGGAATTTCAAGTGCTCCTTGCCCGTGCACTCTTGCAGTTGGGGCAAGTTGAGGTTTTCGGTCCTTTTTGCTGCTCACTGTACTTTATCTTGAGGATATCTGAGATGACGCTTCATACGGATACAACGGTAAATCCACGGGTGGTGTCGAGTCAACAAATTTTGGCTTAAAGTAACGGTCATATAGTCTGCTTCTTCCCAAGGAGCGTGCCGTCGACTCAGATATATAGTTTTGTAATACATTGGCTGAGGTTTGACATAGATCGTAAAATCCCTTGACACATGATCATCAAAATCGTGCAGCTGACCTACTTGTTTCAGAGCAATTAGATCTGTTGTGACCAAGCCTTTGTAAGCATTTGTGATGACGACAGCCATGAGATGCCAAGGGAGAAACTAACCAAAGATTTAAGTTGAGGGTTGAGTCTCTACTGTGTGCAAGAAAAGTGGAGTAGAGCATTTGAAATGAGTTACCCGTCATTCTATTAGAATTCTCATGATGACATCGACTGTAAGCGCAAGGACGACTGCGGTGACGACAATCCAAATCCACGTCAGCAAATCAAAAGGCTTTATGAAAGTGTTTCATATTGAGGATTTGTCTTCAAGGGCGCCAACACATGTGAGAAATAAATACTCATATTGTTAGAGCTCGCATCGGTCCGGTCGGGTCCGGTCCTAGGCAGGAACCGAACCGGACCAAACAAGATTTAGGACCACCGGGACCCCGAGCCAAAACTCGGTCCAGGACCGGACCGGACCGCGTATCCCGGTCCGGTCCAACGGCAAGGACCGAACCGACTTTCTCCGGTCCTAAAAAAACAGGACCAAACCGGGACCGTTGCGAGCTCTACATATTGTGCAGTAACAATTGTGACTTAGTCTTCCTCTTCCAAGTTGACAAAAGGATAACTTGGAATTGGTTTCAGCGCCTTACTGTTATGGTGTGAATAGTCTATTGAGAATTGAAGGGACGAATTTGAGACTGCAGCGGCGAATGCATTTTTGTTAGCACCGTCGACATCGTAGCATCCTCCGCTGTAGACCTCTTCAGATTGTACGATGTAACGCAAACCCGGTGTAATGTTAATGACATACCAAGGTCAAGTCAGAATATAAATCTGTAACGTAAGTAAAGCAAAAAATTGAATGTAGTACTTTAGCCGACCAGCAAACAATAAGCTGATAAAATAAGAACTATAAATCAGCTTCGAATTATTGCATACCTAGAATACGTTTTCTTTCAATTTTATGCTATATTCACCGGTACCATCTTCGTCATTTGCCTCAGCCGGGAACTTGTTAAATTTCAAACCTCGCAATCGTTCAGTATAAATGCGGAAGGAAAATAATGGATTTATAATAATTCTCGTCGTGAGTTGAGAGGGGAAGGACGCGCGTCGATTCGCTCCAAACTGTTTTTATCGTTTTTAATTATTTTAAGCTAACTCTCGAACACTTCTGAAAATAAAGTGCACCAACGAGACCGATTGAGATGTAGTATTTTTATATGATATTTTTCGCGTGCCTCGTGATGGCGGCGAGGGTTTCAATAATTTTGGAATAACCTGCCCAAACTGCGTCACAGGATTGGAAATTTTCCACGGAGTTTCCATTCTCCTCCGTTTGGGTCCTTTCCATTTCTTACCGCACAATTACCTTTATGACTATCGAGTCACAAGGTCATCAGATAATTGTAAATACTCATACCATAATCCGTAAACTCCTCTGCATATCATTAACTACTGTTTTTAACTGTCTCACTTTGAATGGTGACAATTTAAGCCATTTTGGTGTTTTTCTCAAGGGTTACACAATTAGGTTTTGATTTTGCAATTATTCGGTTTTACAAATTTTGACAAGAGATTTTAATGAATGGAGATTGGTACCTCTGCAAAGGAATTATAAATATTTTAAACATTTGACAAGGGATTCATTTTGCGGTTTAAGTTGTTATAAAAAACAATAATAAATTAAGTGTAAAATAGTGTGAGATAAGTGTATTTAGTCATTATCCGGCGGAAGCTCTAGTTACGAATTTCCATCCAGTCCTCCCTCGCTCCGTTCCAGAAAATTAACAAATCTGAAATTATAAATATTCATGAATATACGAAAATATTGAGATTATTAAATTAATTTCTCAAACCAACCTGGGGAAGGACTTTCTGACTGCATTTGATAATTGGCGCATAAGTCTTACAGTTTGGGTCACTGGGGTCAAGTGCACCTAATAAAGTCAAATCGATATAAGAATCATGAAGAGACGACATATTATTTACCGAAAGTTTTGCACTTACTGACGAAATCTTGACAACTCGCCATCATAAGGTCGATTATTTTACCTTGCGTTTCCTTCGGAAATTTTTCCACAAGGGTCATTGCCCCTGTGATGTGTAGGGACCCATCTGTGTCCAGCTAAAATATTTGAATATTGTATAGAATACCGATGGGTGGCCATTTAGTACACCCAATAAATGAACTCACAATTCCTGCTTTCGTCAACGTACATTTAACAACACACTGTGGATGAGAATCAAACAAAAATCCAAAAATTAATGAAAAACTGAAAAAATATATCTAAAAAAATGTATAAATATATTTAAAAAAAATGAAAAAATATATTTCAAAAAATTGAAAGATATATTTAAAAAAATTAAAAAATATATTTAAAAAAATTAAAAAAATTGTTAAAAAAAAATGAAAATCTATATTTAAAAAAATGGAAAAATATATTTAAAATATTTTTCTGTTCACCGCTGATTTTTCTGCCCGTTCCTCTTTTGTCATATTATTTGCTTCTAGAAAGCAAGTTTTGAATGATTCTATCTGCTCGACCAGTAGATCTTTAAGTGTGGCTTTGCATTCTTCAACAGCGTCACCTTTGGATAGTGAGACCTAATTTTAATTTTGAAAAAAATAGTATTAAAGTTTACTCCGATTGAAAATAAACACACATTTCACTTATAAATTACTCACTAGAAGTGCAAAGAGGAATATGGAAGTCGTGAGTTGAAATTGTGATGCCTTCATCTCTGTATTTATTTTAAGTTCAAATTTAATTCAGAAAAATAATATAAAAGCGAACTCTCAGTTGGATTTGCGTTAATATTCATAAACATTCATGCTTTATAAAGTTTTTACTTAGTTAATTTTTTAGGTAGGTAGCATTTTTTTCTCATTAAAATTAATGATGAAATGTTTTCAAAATCCATTTTGAGTCAACCAATGGAACTTTTAGTTATTGTTGCAGAGATTTACATACAGGAAACAACCCGTAGTTTCATTGTCATGGCATATCATTATTTCCTAATGTCATGGTTTTGACACTTTTGCCGTGCCAACGAGTGCCACTGAAATATTTTAACTGTCAATAAAATGCACAATATAATATAATATGAAAAGTGCAATAACTTCCCTCATGACAATGCCGAACATTTATTCGTCTGTGAGAAATTTTTAATTCAGTTGATATATCTTCCGCTTATTCTCATCTCGAAACAATTAATTAGGGCTCGGATTGGTTCGGTTTATTTCGGTTCGGTTCTAGGTTTGGTTCAGTTTTTAACGGTTCGGTTCGTTAGAAGAAACGAACCGAAAACTTTCACTTCGGTTCGGTTCCTAGTATTTGACAACCAAAAAATTTCAGTTCGGTTTGGAACCGAGACCAAACCGAAACATAGAGATTACGCCTTGCGCACAAGACACAAATGATTTTGCACATAGGGTACTGGAAATTCGCTCTATTAGAATTGGCTGAATTTTTGATATGTTGTGGCCCTTGACCTCTTAACAACTTTTGTGAAGGAGTCAACCCGAAAGGACTTCAGAGGTCAGACCTTGAGACATCGGCCACCTCATAACCGTGAAAATGACCCAGACAAAAGTTCCACGAAGTGAGCCATGTAACTTCAAATTCCGCCTACCGTATTTCGGTGCGGTCAACCCCCGAGGTCATAGGTCAAAGTCAACATCACGGTTATGTGACGACAGATGTTTGATGGCCAACAAAATTTTTCCATACTAGTATTAATAATTTCCGACCTTGACTTTCACTGACAATTTCCAGCGTTGACTTTAGACTGACACTAAAATAAATCCAAACCTCAAATCAAATTCGCACATAAAAAATGTAGCCTTGAAAATCAGTCAGTCTGATGTTCAATACAATACATTGGAATCCAAAGTCTATAGTTGGGCTCAAAAATTGGATGAGTTGTGCCATGTTGAAAAATTGCGTAGCGTACTACGTGCAACTGCATATACAGGGTGTTCCAAATAAATATGAGCAATTTCAAAAATTCATAATTTCCAAAGTGTGGACGAGATTTTCGAAAAACATATTTTTAAAGAAATTTCGATTTCGAACTTTTTTTTAACAATTTTTACATTTTACGATCAGCGAATCGTATTCCCTACATAACGGCCTCTCTTAATTTTGCACTCCCAGAGCCTAATAACGTTATTAGCATACGACATTTTGAGGGTGTTAAACTTCCAAGCCTATCCCGGATTTATAAAATTGTCAAAAATTATTTCCGAAGCTGATTCGGAGACCTGAAATATTTCTAGACTGAAAAAATTAATAATTCAAAATAATTTAAGAAAAGTAAGCAAACACTCACCATGTTCCTTGGGTTTCAACGTAAGAGTAAAGATTCCACCAGAGTTTGATATTTGATACTTTTTATTCCCGTTTGCCCCCTATGCATGATGGAAGTTTTTCACAAGAAAATTTTGATTTTGCCCCGGCAGATGTACAGGCACGTACATGTCGTAGGTCGTAGAATTAAATATATATATATATTAATTTGGAATGTATTTTATTACATTTGCATTTGTTATGTAGTTGATATTATTATGTAATACATGCAGTCATTTTAATCCGGTCATTCCTCTCAGATAAATACCAGAGCCGGTGAAGATTTTTAAAATCATGCATTCACTATGTATGGAATTACATACATACGTTTCCACATATATGCTAACTAGACTCTGAGAAATTTGTAAATGTTATTATTGTACATTATTTTCACAAATAAATGTTTTGTTTTCTATGTTGCATTAAATTAAATATTTCACAAATACAAGTGAGAACGTATATACTAGTGCTTAATGTAATTATTTATTCGACAGTCACATTCTCAATGGACGATGCAACAGTGTATTCACGCGAACAAGAATATAATTGCTGATATACTTAGCCTCCATTATGAATTTCATAAAATGTAACCATGCGATCGGCGCAATCGGAGTCAAGGATTTCAGACACACCTCAGTCACAAATGTGATAACTGGGAGGGCCAAGAAGGAGGCTGAGAGTAGAAATGCAAGTTGTACTTTATCACTCATTGTTAAGTCCTTGATTGTGAGAATTTCTTCCATCTTGTTGGCATATTTCTTGTTCACGTCAACGATCCCTGCTTCGGCGATTAGCCTCATTCGTGACCTTATCCTCGGATCATTCACATCCACCTAGGACCATCCTGCTGAACATTCATCAAGCTCACGGACCCTTTGACAACGTGCTTCCTCTTTTTCTTTCCAACGGTGTTAACAACGTGCTCATAACTTTCGTCAATGTAGTTCCAGTCTGCGATAGCGGTCTTATTACAGTCTAAGATGAGACTGTAAGGCACAGGCTTGCCAAACTCTGCTTCTTCTTGAGGAAATTTAAGGCGATCCTTCATGCGGATATATCTCAGCGGTAAATCCACGGGTGGTATCGACTGAACAAATTCAGGATTAAAATAATGTTCGTATATCTCAGTCTCTTCCAGAAAAGGTGGGGGTCGTCGTGTCAGATAGGTAGTATGGTAATACATTCGCCGAGCTTTGATAAAGATCGTAAAATTCCTTGCCACGATTTCCTAAAAATCTTGTAGCAGTCCTACTTGTTTCGGAGCTATTAAATCTGTTGTGACCAAACTCTTGTAAGCATTTGTGATGACAACAGCCATCAGAAGCCAAGGGGTTAGAACCAACCATAGATTAACTAAGTAGACTAAACGTGTGTCTGATGCGACTTTACTTTTCTGCATAGCCTGGAGCCTGTACGCAGGTTGTCTGTAAGTTATACTCCTGTCTCGTCTGGAGTCTACAATTTCGGGAGCCATGTCCTCTTGGTAAAATTTTTTGAACTTCTCCTTCATGGATTTCCACAGAAGCAAAGTTTTGTCGTTTCGATGTATTCGTTAAATAAATGGTTCGAATCTTATTAAGGTTTTCCCATCCATTTTGAATGTGAATACAACAAAGTCACACCATTCTCTTCCTGTAACATGTAGCTGCATAACTACTTGTTCAAAGTACCATTAGTATAAATTAATAAATAAATTTAAATTTTGATATTTTACCTGTCGGGGATGACGAGTTGAGGGTAAAGTTGTCTCCGAGGTTGAGGTCAGGTCAGATGAGTCGGCAGTGAATCTTCAAAATGAGTTAAAGATGTCAAATTCGTCAGAGTGATGAAATTCGGTGAGGGTTTGACGTTTGATTCGAATGAAATGATTTTGGAGCCAAGGTTCCCGGCCTCCATTCACTTGCGCCCAGTAAATGAATGAGGTAAATGACCTCGCGTAACGCAATGTTCACACGCGTTCCAATTTTTGCAATAATCATAATAGATTTATTCCTATATCCTGAACTGCGCAAATTTAGTTTTTGCAGCTAACACCAGCGGATTTTGAATGTGCTGGGTAGTTTATGTTTGAACTTTGTTGTGACTCGAGTCGGCGCAGCAACCCAGCTCAAAATTCCTCCTCTTTAGTTATTTTTTTCAAAATTTTATTTTTTAAGTTGAAGGAGTGTGAAACTGAATGTGAAAATAGAAATCGGACCAACACGAGATGTCCAGGAAAATAACAAAAAAGAGTTTTTGAAAATCCATGCAGAAATGGAGGAACTGGACGGCGGTTTTTCGACGGCCAAAATATAGGTAAATTCGCATGCCAAATTCATGAGGCCAGTCCTTAAGGTCGTAGTTGCAAGTATGTTACTGACTGTACGACTGGATACTCCTTTAACTTCAGAGTCCAGACCGTCAGTATCGTGAGATGATTCCCACTACACAACAACTCTTGAGATGGGATGTGTTGCGTGGGTTATAGTCGCCTGTCTTGAACTGGTGGTTGTTAAGGACCATGGAGGCCCCGAGCTATTGTACGTGCTCTAGAGTTGGAGGAAGAATGGGGAGTTGCTGGCGCGGTGATGGTAACCCTTGATTGGCCACGCTGCAGTGTACTCTTAAGAACTGTGTGCCACGTGCTCTGGGAACACGAGGTGTTGACAATGCTGTTGCAGTTCTCTATGGGAGAACTGAACTAGCTCACCCAAACCTCCGTTGATAAGCGCTGATGGCTCTACTTAGACTCTAATACCCAGGGTTTAGACCCGGGGTGAAATGATAATAAAATGACAAACAATGACAGCAAATGAATAACAATATAAAACGAATGTCTTAAATAATCAAATGTACAAAACATCAAAACATTCACGAACAGTCGTGGCCACCATGAAAATTAACACAATCCCATTCTGTCACGAATCTGACTTGACCCGGAGTGAAACTGGCTAGAGTAGCTTTTTGCTTGGCTTGCCTTGCCCGCGACCGGATCAATTTTATAGCCCTATAAATCAAATCATGTCACGCGTTTCGGTAAAAAACTTAGGAACTCAGTGCACACAGGCCAGCACCAGTCTATGGTGAAAGTTTTTCTCCGAACCCTCAAGTTCATTGCCCAGTGTCAAGGCTTTCTCTCATCGAAATCACAAGCACGACAGTTTTGGTTTTATTCCAAAATTCAAAGTTCATCCTCGAGTACAATGATCTCGTATATTTCAATGAAATATGCGAGAGAGTGCGAGGATAAGGACACACATCCGTGTGCACTTATCCTCGCACTTTCTCCTCTCCGTCTCTTGTTCCTCGTCGATTTCTGGCCTTATCCAGTCTAAAGTACTTGCTTCTTCTTTAAGGACCCAAACGCACTGCTTAATGCTTAATAGCTAAGACGACATGCATGCAAATCTTGACTTGACGTACACGGGATTGGAATTTCTCTTTACATTGTGAATTGAGGCTTTCAACTGTACACTTACTCTGTACAGAAATTCTAAAAGACCCCTATACCCTATACCTATTCTCCACGGCCGGGGAATCGAGTTAGGTTAGCCTAACCTAATTTAACCACACTACTGTGAATCGAAAGGGGGCAAATCCGTGCCACAATGATGCGACGCCATTGCAAAATGGTTACCGTAATTTTGCACTGACAGTGGCTTGAAATATGAACCACCCTGTCGATTTTTCTAAGTGCCTCAGCGAAGAAAATATTACAATCGGATTCAACTCTACAGTTGAAAAAATTCAAAGTCGTTGTGATCGTTGAAGCTTGAAAAATTGTTTGGACTTAAATTCTAATTCATTCCTTTTGCATTTCCTTTCTTGATTGACCAGATTTTCACTAGGCCGACCAACGCAACGACTCTCAATCTACTTCCAGTAGTCTGGTGCGATTGGATAAAATAAACTTTCAAAGAGGAAGAAATAGGGAATTTAGGAAACTATTAAAGCATTTTTCTTTTTTAGTTCAACGAAGTTCATCCTCTAGTACTAAAAGGGGAGACTTACCTGTCACCCTCCGTTATTAGCCGTGGACGCCAGTCCTGAAAAGGGCTTACAAGATTGTCCTGTGTGTCCGTCAGGGACGCGCTCCTCTCTGCTGACACTTAAGTGCATTAATAATGGGTGTTTTACACTAACAGAACACACTCGGACGCAGTCACAATACCATATACCTTAGAGCAGTTACATTGCAGTGGTGATGACTGTTCTTTGCATTGAGATAGTCAACACGAAGCTACGTCAACTCGTCTGTTCGTAGGACTGCAGCGGTCGCGAAGCAGAATGGGAAAATATAACATTACGGTCAGAATACTGTGTTTCTGACAGCAACAAAGCTTCACAATTGTCTTACGTCTGACTGAAACACAAAGAGGCGAGCACGACAAACTTGTCGTTAAAGTTGTTTGGAAGCAGTCGCGTCTGGACCACGGCCGTGGATGGACGTGTTTTCTTCGCTCGGGAGTCTCTAACTCTCGGCTGTGGATACCTGTGTTTTTGCCTACAATCAGTGGTACGTGTACAGACAATGCCTTTATAAGGCCATAATAGAGCTATCACATTTGTGAATAAACGCGGACAACTCGTGACTGTTCGTGATAGTTCCAGATCACTGTCTTGAGCTGCGACCGAGTTGTTGATAGAAGTGTGGACATACCGTGGCCCAGACGTGTCTCCCTTCGGACTGTTGTGTTAAGGTTTCCACATTCTTCGTGTGGTCTGCAAGATATCTTATCAATCTTGACGGCGGCTATAGGATGGGCATGTCCCATTTATTGTGCTCCCGTCTACCTGTAAATACCGGCTACGCACTTTGTTCTGCTTGGTCAGAATGCCCTCCAGATGACCTCGAACTCATTGCACCCAATTGAGTTACAGTGGCTACAGTCGATTACGAGCAGAGCCTCCTTCCTGGAAAACGTGGACCGCTTTGGATTTTTAGCTTTTGTACCAGTCGAGTTTTGACGATTAGTAGAATTCCAGACGAGGATTGTGGTGCCTGCTCTCATCACCCGGAAGTCGTCGCGTCGCCGTAATTGCAATTATTGTAATTGCCGTAATTGCGTAATAAAAATATGCAATTGAAATGTACTCGTGAACTATTTAATCCGGGAATGGCACAACTTGGGAGTAATTACTACCCTCCAATCTGGAAGGGTGGGGTGGGTTTTTCTTGTTTTTCCTTATCCCCTCAAGTACTACACAGCCTTGTACCTGATTAAATTACCATTCATTTTTTTTATAACATCGTGACTTGTATTGTAACATTTTGTTGATAAAAGCTAACGCTACGTCAAATAAAAGTTGATTGATTGATTGGTTTGTTTGGAAGCATCCTTCTCATCTGAAAATTAGGTCCATCTGTCTAACATTACCATCTGTTTATCATTAGGGGCGATACCTCCCTAATGTTACCATCTGTTTAACATTAGGGGGCGATATCTCCCTAACGTTACCATCTGCTTAACATTAGCGGGCGATATCTCTATAACGTTACCATCAGATATGCAACGTTGGAGTTTTATTGCCCCCTAACGTTAAAGCGACAGGACGACTTCCAATCCTTAAACGGGAAGAGTTCTATTGTGCACATGCTTCCACTATGATGTGATAAATAACGTTAGAGAGATATCGCCCCCTAACGTTAAAGAGATAAGAGGACTTCCGATCAATTAAATGGAAGCGTTCTATCCTGCACATGCTTCCATCAAGATGTGATGGGATCACATTCTATCTTACACATTCTGCCAGTATGATGTGATATAATATGTAACGTTGGAGAGATATCGCCCCCTAATGTTAAAGAAATGGTAACGTTAGAGACACATCGCCCCCTAACGTTCAAGAGATAGGACGACTTTCAACCACTTTAGTGGAAGCGTTTATCTTATACATGCTTCCATCTAGATGTGATATCATCTGTAACGGAGAGATATCATATCTCAACCACTTTATGTACCTTCTCAACCACTCTCTGTACCCTCTCAACCAGTCGCTATACCCTCAAAACAACTACACTATCTCAATCACTCCCCAATACCACGGGCTCTCTATCCAGTCTCGACTGTTTATTTAAACTCGAATAGATATTACCAGCATTCCTTGACAACCCCATATCGCCTCAAGGTTAACCCATACTCAATTTATTGACTGGCAAATTTTTTCAGTTGGCGTAAGATATCAGAGATTTCAAATTTTCTGATTTTCAAACTACCATGAGCTAACCTTGTATGGAATTGTTTACCAAGTTAGGATTGTTTAATCCAACGCCGCTTGCAGTAAACTCCGGACAATAACTATAAAATCAACCCATCCTGTCTTCAGATTTTTAATTTAATTTCAATTTATTTCAATGACAACATCTTATTACAGGTCATTTACGCTCTTTGTATTATTTATTATACATAGTTACACTAAAACCTAACTAATATTTTAACCAAATATAGAACAATATTTTAGACATTGAACATGAATTAACTTCCACTCAATAGTACTTAAAATCAATCAACAGGTGCACGAATAATTTGACTACAATAACACTTGAACATTCTATAAGATGACTCCGACAAGCCAAATCAGATTCATATTCCAGATTTAGAAAAAAAATTATTTTGTGGTGTAAATTTCTCGAATATCATGTCGTGTATATTGAATAATCACTTGCTTCTCTTCTCGTGGCCATAAACTGAAATATATAGATATTTATAAATGTAATTAAGCTGGTCCTAGCATGCTATCTAATCGAACAATCTTTTAAGATTTCCCCAATATTTAGATACAAATGATTTGAGTGACGTTAAATATTTGACGATCAGTTTTTGTAACGAAATAAAGTATATAACTATTATATTGATTGACATTCGTGCACATTGTTCCAAACTAAATACAGTGAAACATATACACCAACAGCCACTCATGCTGTAAAACAAAATACTATATTGGAACTCGGATGATGCCGGTAAACGTGGTTCACTTGTGGAGTCATTTCCTTCTGTGATTGACAACTCAACTGATAGGAGCCGTATGAATCTCCCAATCAGGAGATTCCTGGTCAAACCAGTCCAAAGCTTCTGAATTCCACTACTAGTCAGATATGAAAATGTTTCGGCTAACTCAATGTGATTTGGCGATAGAAATATCCAGAAATATGAATGAATGGAATATATTGTCTCCCTGCTAATGTGACATTCTTCCGCTAAGAAGACATTCATTTTGATAAACAACATGGAAATAGACTCAACCAATGTAGTTTCGTCATGTAGTATTTTCATTTGTGTTCTAAGCGAGCCCAGAAAGAAGGATAGGTAGTCCGCCATTGTATCAATTTGGTAGACATCCAGATTTCTGGCAGCTTTCATGTATGTCTTTTCTGGAAAATGCAATCTGAGGAACTCAGTTTTAGGTAAGTCTCTATCCCCTATTCTTGGAATTACAATGATATAATTTTCAGCTAGGATTGACTGGATGGTGTCGATTTCTCGGACTATAAATAAAAAGAAATATAATGAGCTCAATTTTGAACTGACCGTACTAACCAAGTTTTGGTTTGGTTACCTTACAGGGGACCAAGTGAAATTTTGAGTCCTGACTCTCCTGACCACCAGGGACCAAATTTTTTTATTGCAGATCTTTACGAATCATGTAATTTCAAGTACTTTTCACCCTTATAATTTTGCTTCCAAAAATTGTTGAAAAAAATTTATAGAGGTGAGAAGTGCTTAAAATTGCAAAATTCGTGAAGATGTGCTATAAAAAAATTGTCCCCGCTGGTTAGGACTTAGAAAAATTTCACTTGGTCCCCTCTCAGGGAACCCAACACACCAAGGCTATTAACGAGACATTAATCGTACTAACAACCGCATACCTTTGCTACGACGAATGTGAATACTCTCAATCATTCCTGTGTAAGAATTTCCAACGACAATACAGCAAAAGACCCAAAGAATGAACAAGGATTTGTGTCTTCTGATGGTTCCACTCTGGAAAACAACGGCTCCGAACACCGTCAACATAGAGCGACCGATAATCGCTTCTGAAGTTTCAAAGTTGTATCTACTGACTCTCCCACCTCCCTTGATGAAGATGAAGGAAAGACAGAGTACACATCCGAAAATACAACTCCAGACATATTTATCCAGCGGACTGGACCAGACTTGAATGACAGATGTTAGTGCACTATTCTTTTCACAGTACATGAATGAACTTTTACCGGATTCTGTCAAAATGCCTGAATTGTCAGAAAGGCCGACATCGTAGGCTAGATAGTCAGAGGATAGTGACATTGGATGAATTCCAGTGAACTTGGAATCTTCTAATAACTTTTCGATTTCATCCCATTCATTTGCTATCACGCGGGGTGTAAAATTGTGATGCACACGAAGGTGATTCAATAATTTTCCTTGTAAATGCCCCGGTTGCGAGGAACCATAGCACTGCGTCAGCGTCATCTGTACAAGATAGAGATGCATACCTTATTTATACACAGACAGCACATGATCGAATATGAATGTATACTTAAGTTTACAATTTAAGATACATTTTAATATTCAAAATAGGCAACCCGCGCGCGGTTCCTCTAAAGACTATTTCTGCAAAGCAAACATATCGGCCATGGCTGTATATGTCTACAAAAGTGTCACCTGGAATTATGAACCGGATTATTTATGTAATTATATCAAAATTAATGTCACTATATTTTACCCATAAGGACTCCTCAAGCAATTCATTAGTAAGGTCGTGCAAGTAACCATAGGCACTCACGTCCCATCCATTAAAATTCATCCGGTTTCTCACTAGATGTCGAGACAAACCGCGCATTGTTGGTGGAATGTCGTGGTCTATCGGTTTAAGACACCAGTACGTAGGTCGACAATGTCCAACCACAATCAAAATTGAAGTATGTGTCACAGTCACTCGTTGGTGGTGTTGAGCCTTGTACTCAAAGTGCAAGATATTCAAAACTCCGCGAGGTAAGCGTAGGGTGGGATTCCGTATAATATTTTGTGGCACTACGTAGACAATGAGGTCGAATTGGTGACCGGCTGTGAAGGAACCGCTTAGGTTGTCTGCACTCAAAAAATTGTTTGCAATGGACTTGGAATATCCATTTGGATTTGAGATCAACAAGTAAACCCGACAAGTATCCCTGGAGTTATCCACTCTTGTATAATTAACCTGATAATCGGCTGCTATCAAAATGACTGGTATATTCATCTCGTACATTGTGTTCAAAATACTGTAATCCACCGGAGTATTTTCATATGATATGAGAGTCACTTTGCATTGTATAAGTGGTTTGAAAACGGTGCGAATGGGGAATTGTATGTTATCAACAGCAGAACAAATTGCAAAATAGCAAAGCAAAAGTCTGCTGTTAAAAGTCATGGCGAATGTATTCGAGTGTTGTATGTAGTTGTAGTTTCTATGTACAATCGTCGGAAACAATTTCCGATGCACTTTTGTAAGGAAGGACCAGAATAAGTCAGACTGGACTATCTATGTACCTAGCTGTACTTGACGTATACTGATATTTCCAGAATACCCAAGAAGATTAAATATGCTAGCTCAATGTGACTTTTCCATGACTGATGACAAAAAAAGTACTGAAGACTGGCAAACATTTACTTCGTACTTGAGCAGTTGTGTTTGCTATCATCGCACGAAACCATAGATTAATCAATACACTTCCCAATATTACTTGGACTCTAGCATATTGGTATGTTTTTTGGCATACCGATATTTTGTATTATTTATTTATGTGATATACGATTTCGAACTCCCATCGTGATGGTATTTTACAACACGAAGGTACTTATCATGCCAGGCAGTATGCCTTATCGGGATCACGGTTTCTTTTCGACTCGATTTTTTAAGTTCAACCTGATCCGTGCAGACGCAAAAAACCATCGTCACTTTCCTTCTGTCAATATCGAAAAAAATGTTGAAAATATGAGTGAGCCATACCTCAAAAGTACAAACGCGACTCAGAAAAATCAATGGATTACAGGTTCCAACTTACCATGCCGTCCCAAATATTATGTCTTGCCACAGCAGATGCTACCACCAAGTTATTGCAAAAGTCGGTACGACTGAGCTATACAATTGCCTGTGGTGTGCGTGCTTGCGATAACACTCTCCTGGTCGCAATTCTTGTCTGATTGACTTCAAATTGAGCATGTATGTTCCTTGTTGCTTAACTAGAGCTAAGTTCGTTCGACAACAAAAGTTGACATCCGGTTTGGCCAATCCTTATGTTGTCGTTTTCCTATTAGGCTGTCTCCAGGAGGGGCATAATGTTTGGTGTTTTATGTATGCTTCACACTCGGCAGAATGAAAACTTGCCGATATACAGCAGCTTATGAATCAACGTTATAGAAACCTCTTGAGTTTATTTCAGAGTAAATTCAAATATTAGGGAAGCGAATTTTTTTTTGGCGAAAGTTATTTGAGTTTGTTTGTTTGTAGAGCAAGAGTCTGGGTTAGGATAACGTTTCCTCAGAAACCCGCCGTACAAATTCTAAAAAAAATGAGATTCCTTCCTGGAATAGGTCTGACACTTCCGGGATGAGTGTGCACGCTGTATCCTGGACCATAGGGTGTCCCAGGGTGTACCACAAGTTCTTCTTAAAGAAACTATGATTTCTTCCTGGAAATTCTATGGTTCTATTACTGCTTTGGATGGTGAGTGTTTTACTGTATCTCACTGCTTCGATTACTCGTTTGGACTCGTTATGTTTAGGTAAAATAAACAGAAAAATCCCTTAGCGACAAGTATGTTTTTTCGTTAATACGATTCATTAATTCGGTTCATTAATAGTTTCCTTAGTAACCAACGTTATCTAAAATACGCATATCAAACAATCGATCAAAGTATGGTTTTCAAACCCCCGATTTAGTCGAAGTTGTGCTTTTAAAGGAACTAGTCGTGCTAAGAAAAATTTGCGATATCTAAATATATTCCGTATAAAAATGCCAAAGCTCAAACGCAAAACTGAGGAACTACGAAAAGCGCAACAAATTAAGTTAGCGAAGAGAGCAAGAGCGAACAGTAAAACTCGACGCAAAGAGAATACAAAATAAACGGAGAGAATGAGAAAAGTCAGGAATGACGAAGATCGAAAAGCAATCGAGAATAAGAAACAAATGAAGAGAATGAGAAAAGTCAGGAATGACGAAGATCGAAAAGCAATCCAGAATAAGAAACAAATGAAGAGGATGAGAACTGTAAGGCTGAGACAAGATATTAGAGAAAAAGAAATTGTACGTAAGAAAGTTCTAAATACTCTTAAGCAACACGATTTCCACCATCTGCAGACAGAGTACTCCAAAACAATTAGAAAAGGACCGACCTATATTTGTTCCCGTTGTGGAGGGCTCTGGTATCAGAAGTCAGTCCAGAGGGCGGATCCTGAAGATTTCAGAAAAAAGGTGATCAAGAAGATTTTATTACTAAAGTATTTAGTTGTAAAACAGACATATATGGTGCCTACTTCATGTGTGGAACATGTCGTGGATCTGTTAATTCCATCACAACAAAAGTTCCAAAATTATGCTTGAAAAACGGTTTCAAATTTCCAGAAATTAAACCAGAGCTAGTAGGATTGACTCCGTTAGAAAAGCTCGTGGCATTACGTTTACCTTTTATTCAAATAGGAAGCCTGGGAGCAGATAGGCAATTCGGAATGCAAGGGAACATTGTGAACGTAATGAACGACCTAGTCACCAGTGCCAAAGTAAGTTTTAGAGTTAATTGTAATTGAAATCAGGTTACTCAAAGTTAAAACACTGGATAATTGTACATTGTTTGCTGGTTAGGTTCTGCCGAGACAATTTAATGAATCTTGTACGGTTTAAGTGATGCTCATGCGACGGCTTTGTTACAAACGACCATTTATGTTCGAAGTGGTGCGGCCTTCGAAAGTGTATGCAGCGGCTAAATTTTTGGCTAATACCGATCTGTACTGTGAGACGAGATATTCGTCTCCCTTCCTCTCGTTCCCCCACGCCATCCTCGGAGGACTCGCGACTCAGGCCTTTCCCATGGACAAGGCATGACGGAGGAACCTGAGGACTTGGAGTCCACCACATTCACTCAAACCAGACAGTCA
>JAQGCA010001177.1:0-19204 GCA_034698945.1 Protaphorura quadriocellata
TAGAATCCATATTGTGGAGTGCGTAGTGTACTTGTTAAAACAAGATCATAATTCCGTTGGCTCTATGTAGCATTGTACTTTCACTGTAAAGAAATACAGTTTGTGCACTTTGTTTCAAACTTAAGCTTTGCCAACCCAGAACGCCTTCCGCTGTGTCACATTCAGACTATTTTGCTATGTCGAGCAGCAAACTCTTCCATTAAGAACTTTTCCAGATTTTCACCGCATACGTCGACTCAACCAACCAATTCTCAGAGTTAGTATTTCGGGCCATGTTCCAAGTCCTCTCGCATTATAATTACATTCACCTACATTGTATATGTATCACTGTGTCACTCCCATTGCCGGTCAACCAGACTGCGAGTTTGGATTGGATAATAATGAAATAGTGGAATGTAATTTGTGTTTGGTTTCTTTCACAATAATCCTACACAAGTTGGTTGATTGTCATATATCCCTGCCGCACGTCAAAGTATTTACACAAACAACTACATATAGTTGATCCTTCGCAGGTTACCACCAATCAAGGACAATAATAGTTATAGTACTAGCCTTGGACAACACCAACAATGTGTCATCATTTAAAGATCAGGATGAGAAGACGCATTGTAAAGGGAAGTATCACCCACTTCGATTCCGACCTCCAATGGTCTCAAGCGGTTAACAGAAAGCGCCCCTAGAAAATTCTTAGAGGTCATAATAAAGGTGTGGCCGATGATATCCGTTTCAAACTATGTTTGAAAAATTGTACAAATAAAGTCAAACAGATACATTACGGTGCTCAACTAATTAGTTTAGAATTTATGTGACTTCCCCGCAATGTCGTGCGCCGAAAACATCCATCATTTGGAATGAGAACTGTGTCTGCCGCCTTTTCGTGGAAATGAATTTGCAGAATTTCATAAGATTGACCTTTTAGAGGGCATTGCGCGGTGAAATATGACTTTTTTTGTCAACATTTGGCTCGTATTTGCAATTTCACTGTTGCACTGCACGAATGAATGATCTTCTAGTACACAATATTTTGTATTTGTGAAAGTGCCATGTTTACTTCACGTGTCTCTCTCCTTGCTTTTATATTTATGTCTTCATCCGTTGTGACATGAGTCTACTTCCAAGCATATTTAAAAGAGCCGAAAGAAAGTTGTCCCATAGCCATAGCTTCCAACGCCATGCCAATGACACGACTGACACACTTCTTCATTATTTATTGCCAACCATACCGGGAGTGTGCATAACTTATCCGTATTAGTCCCTCTGCCTGCCACCATCGATTCTCACGCTTTAACTCCCATGGAGAAGAACCAAGACTTGACTACATGGAGAAACGACTAGCACAGAGAAATCCCAATAATAATTTAAGACATTTCAAAGCCATATTGGATTATTTTGGAAAGATGCGCTCCCTTCCCTCCCAGCCAAGTTTGTTTTGACAGACGCAAGATTTATTATCGTTTCTAGAATCCTTTTAATAGGTAAATTGGACTTGGTGAGGTAATAAAGATATGCAGAGGAGCGAAGTCACCACACAGTACCAAACCTACTTCTTCAACAACAGAATTTTCTCCCGCTTTCTTCCTCGTGTTGTGTACACAAAATTCCCAGGCATGCACGGCACTAATTTATCGAGTTTCCTCGAACCGCAGAGCAGTAGTTTTAACTCAATTTACAAGAAAATAGGCAAATAACTTGGTCCATTCGAGACTAACTTATGTACTCACGCACATCGGGGGCAGTCTATAAACGGAATCGATCAGAAAGAGCGGGGTTCCAAAACCCACCATTAATTTTCGTACTCTTCTACGGTCACCTGTATCGTACAATATGTCCATTCGTCATTTTCATGTAAATGGTGGGGTAGCTTTCAATTTTGTCTTAAGAAGCGGCCATTAGTAGGAATACCTCCACACAGAAAAACATTCAAACCAACTATACACCGTCTGCCTTAAGGATCAAACATCCACTACAGAGAGCCAATCGACTAACTCCTTTTATCACGCCAAACGCTAAAATTGTCGGCATCACACAATACCTAGGCGTGTCGAATAACAAAATGTAAATATGTCCACGACGTCAAAATAGTTTAGAAAACACGTAACGTCATTTATGAATGGCCCCTAGACACGCACACTAAAATCTTCAATTAATTTCTCACGCAATGAATTTATTTATGTAAATGTTAAAATAAAATCAACTAAGTCAACGTTCAAGACTCGAATTTGAATCAAGTCAAGTCAAGTAAGTTAAAGGGCCAAACAATTACTCGAGTCACTCAAGGAAAATTCCACCCATTATTCAAAAGTAAATTGAGGGTCCGACGGACTAAACCAACCGAACGAAGATAGTCGATGTTGGAATTTGAAGCTCATGTATGTGGAAGTGCACACTTGACTCGTACTCCTGAAAGTTCAACTACCCGCACCCAGCCCACATCGGCATCTTCGGGAGAGAAAATCTTAAATAAACACACACAAGTTGTCTGTCTTAGGCGATCATGCCATGGTCCTTCGAGTTGTGACTGACTGACTTTCACTGTGTCGACTTTCAATGTTAATACGACGGGAGGAATTCTCCAAAAACCTAAACTGTTGGACCATTTCTAGTACTTCTACTTCTTATTCTTGAATGTTGACTCAACAATGTACACACACTGAGCGTGGAGAAACGAGAACGGAGAAACTTCATGCTAATTCCTTTCCCCTGCCTGCCTGTCACACTTAATTTGAACTCGACTTCCTCTGGTCTAGCATAGAGATGTCCTTCCGCCTCACTTCCTCATACTCATTCATGTATTCAGTATTCTGAACGAACCGAGTTTGAATTTAGAAACCCAACTCCAACTTACAACCAGTCCTCCTGTCTTCCCATGTCAGGGTGGACCAGAATAAACTATTAGACTCATCGTAGTAAAAGTTATATTTTCAACCAACGGACTCTATTTCTAGCTATAAAGATTTGACCCATATGTTATATTCTCGGGCTCTCTCTGAGCTTTCTCCTAGGCGAAAGTTGTGGTACCTCGGGCCATACCAAACAACCATAGGACTCTGGACACTATTTACTGCTATGTATTGACTGTCGTGTCTATGGATATGCATTGATAGATATCAAATTATCTAATGTTGTCTAACATTTTAATAATAGTCATTAAATAATTGAATAATCAATCAAGTACTTTCTGATTGGTATTATTTGAACTGTACAGTTTTACCGGTGAGCGTGCAAGCGATTTTTCTGATCACACTGTACACATATTTCGGTGAAGTATATATACTACAACTACTGAAATAAATATCATCTAGTATCTGTGTTTTCTGGTAAAATTCGAAACTGAGAGAGAAAGTTCTACCTTTCCCCTGTTCATGGTATCGAGAAATTGAAAGAAGCTGTGCTCCGAAATTAGCAAAATGAGATTAGGTGTCTCATCTTGGAATAATCGTATTATGCAAGGATGCAGATCGAGGATTATAATCCTTGATTACTTTTAACCAGCATTTACACGATTGAAGCTCCTTACATGGCGCATTTAAAAATTGTAGTAGAGATTTCCCGTGCTATCTCCCAAAATTGAGGGTTTAATCCTTCCTACAAACGAGGTTTGGATGATTGTTCTAAAGACTTTTTAGTATTTTTCCCCCTCTTATCAACGTACACTGATGCCTGACCATCACTTAAATTTCAATTAATTGTGGTGAACTGTATTCAGATTATTTTCGAATATTGTTAACTTGTGAATTGTGATAATAAAATCTCCGAAAGCAATTTTATAGAATGACAATCTGATTCAGTTCAACAAGGCATTTATTTATATTCCACATTATCTGATCTGATCATTGGACTATCTTACCAAACCGCATTCAGCGAATGACCGATATAAGTCCTTGTTATTTAAGTGATACACTGCTAGAACTAATATTGATCTCTCGTATATTGTGTCGAACTCAATAATGTCTGAAATTATATGCGGACCCAAATCAAAGGCCAAGGGTTAGAGCAAATGGACATATATCTGTTTTCCTTGATAACATTGCTCTTTATAAATCAGTATAGGTTAATGCCATTCCATAATCGAGTGCATGATAGGTAACATAATGCAAATTGTTGTAGACACAGAACTACATAAACAATAGTATTTGGTGGTGGATCGACCGATTTAATGAGCAAGTACGTACTGGGTACACGAGTGACTGAACAACCACTACAGATTACCATACAAACGTTTGAACACGAAATAGTTGGCAATGCGATTCTCTGAATCCATCCATAAGCACATGAATTATCCATTTTAATGCACATCCTGATAAGGAGGAGTGGAGTACTGCGTATGCAGTAGCTATCGAGTTTAGTTTAGTCGTCTATATTTGATTGCTAATTATCTTGCCTGTTCAAAATTGCATCCAATTATATTTATTTGATACATACATTCTTAACCGAATTGACAGTGCCAGCTACTTTATGTCACCTTTAAAGTATAAATATTTAGGTTTGTTTCGAATGAATTTGTTTCCTATGATAGCCGTACTATGCTGGAGATCTCACGAACTTAGAAAAATTCTGTCTGGACACACGTACGTATGAATTCTACACATAAAGTCTTTATTAAAGACAAAGTCGATCCTTCATTTGGCTTACCTCGGGACTTTGTGCATGAATGGCTTGGAAACGATCGTCACTGCTGTAGGTTTGTAAACCCACAGTTAGCAAATGGTAGTCCTTTTCTTTTCTTCGGATCCAAGAGACCTGTTGTAGCACACAAAGAAATGACTTATAAATCTACTGGAAGACATTAATATATTCTGAGAACCGTTTTTTAATAATTAGTTCACATCAAGTAGAGGTAAGACTTTTCAAAAGTAGTTAAATAATACACCGTTACTATCCTCACGGTTATGAAACAAACCAAGATCCGTTCACTTTATTGAAGGAACGTTCACTGTACCCGTCCTATCAGAATACATTTTATAGAATGCGATACACACAAAGAAGTATCTCACAAATACAAAAAAAAATTATAATTCAAGAATTAAGACAAAAGCTGGAATTTGAGAATAGAAAGCAATTTTTTTCTATATTGATTTCTTTCTCAAAACAAGCGGAGGGAGCCCAGTGGCTATGAACCACCCTGTGTATTGTATATAGGGGCCAGACGTTGAAGAATCACTGATTTTCTCACGCAGTCATAATAAATTCTGTCCGTTAGTATTTAGCATTTGCAGTATAGTCAACTTTGGAAATTGAAAGTAATTTTTTCTTATAGATTTTCCCGTTCACTTTCTAAAGCTTATTGTTGATATTAGCGCTCCGAGCGCCTTTAGGTGGCTGTACTTATGGGTTGAACAAGTTAGCTTAAGAATTTGGACACTAATTAAAAACTTATATTCCAGTCTCCGGAATTACTAAAGATAACTTCGGATCAGGTCGTAATAAAATCAACAGCGTGCCGCTTGTATTTTCGTGTACCGTTTTACTCCAATTTTCCTTTGTGCTAATGGACACAGTATTTAAAAATTACGCGGTAGGAATGTACTATTTGCAAAGATAAATTATTAGACGTCAGGAGGAATCGCCCAGTGGGTTCTTCCAGACATGTCTTCCCTTGGCAGATCAGAGGGATGTCAAATTAATGAAATCGGTGAGGTGGCTCGGGCTCCGATTTAGTTATATGTTGCTACCTGTGGATACCGGTAAGTACCTTCAATGTAGATTATATAGATTTTATCACTTGGCAATTCATGATTCTGATTCTTATTTTTTTCCCCGATCGTATGGCTGTGCAAGTGCAAAACGTATTTATTAAAATCTCAAGTAAAGGAGAATTTCTGACAGGATACGCGGCGCAACTATTCACGGGACGGACTCCTATCATTAAACGAACAATATCTTCATAAACAATTGTGTCTGGAATGTAATATATACCTAAACTCGGGTACGCTAACTGTGTTCGAACAGCAAGTGTTGTGTGTCCCAAGCGGTACGAAGACTAGTGTGTGTATTAAACTGCTTTCCTGAGTAGGAACTTGATCCATTTTTTTTGACCAATCAAAACCCAATCTGTCTACCCTATCTATTACGTTCAATTGGACTCGGAACTAGAAACTTGTGAGATGAAAAAGGTCGGTATAAAACTCGAAGGAAGTTTCTTGATGTATTATATTAAACATTGGATTTTTCAAGGGGTCACCCGCCAGATTTATGATCTCGAGGCACGGAAACAGCTATCCATAACTAGACGAAAAAAGGCTACACAACGACCACCAAACCAACCAAGATCCACTTTTTTGTCTTCCGGTAAGCAAAAAAACTCAAGTCCGGAGTTCGTGAAATCACAAATGGGTCCTAGGAGAGTTGGAGGAGGCGACGGGAAGACACAGTACTGTTAGAACGTCGACAGAATCGTGGCAGCGAGCTATTTAGGCTTTTCCTTGGTCCTACCCTACTAAAAAGCGACAGAAAGACAGAAAATCTCATCTGCTATTTATTTTTCACACCACCAGAAGTTTGTAGCAGCCTATCGTGGGCCTTGGTTTTTTTCTTCTTGTAAGAAATAAACTCGGGGGAAAAGAAGAAGAAAAAAACGGAAATTGGAAGATGTGTCCCTCCGGATATTGGCTCTTGTTTGTCATAGTCTCACCCTCCGTCACAACAAAGACACACAAACACATCCACGTGGTTGTGTTTTATACTGATACTAGTTCAGTCAGAAGTATTGGCCAATACTGGAGTCAGTCAGGAGAATCTGCCATTATACCCTCCAAGCATGCACACGAGATATGAGACAAGACAATGGCAGACGAGGATTGGAAGCAAACGATTTCCACCGACCAAAAGAAAAAAGAAACATCCAAAAAACCTAAATTCTCTGTCTGTCTGTTTTTTCGGGTCTACTTACCTACTGTACAAACACAGAAACTGCAGGGTCTCTAATATGTATTGACTCCCTCGTATCTCTGGAACCACAGATTCAAGATTCAAGATTGATTTATTCACATATCAAAGTATAGCATTCCTCACAACAATAAGAAACAGTAGATACAATCATGTGGTGCACTTTATCGGAGAGATCAGCGGTGGGATTTCAATATTTCAGTTCCATCTGATAGCGCGCAAGCCACAATGGATAAGAATAAAAAAAAATAAGAAATCAGTTTTCAGCGTATTTAAACCATTCTTTTCATTGTCTTTTGTATTTAAAGGCGTCGAAACTTTAAAACTTCGAAAACCAAACTTCACCAGCAAGTTCTCATATCTGTCCCAAAAATTTCATTTCATTCAGATTTTCAGAAAATGTAAAGGAGAAAATGTAAAGGTGAAAATGAGGAGGCTAAACCGACTTGTTTGTAATTGAAGATCAATGGATTAAAGATTTCGGGAAAGATATCCGAATGTGGTGGTAAAGTTTGTTTCTCCAAAATATGAAGTTTTCGCATCTCCTCAGGCCACGAAAAAACGATTGAAAAATGCGGAAAAACTGATGCGATTCATATACTCCACCGCGCGCTGAGCGCGAACGCGCTTTCAAATAGAGGTGAAATATTTTGTCTGCGCTCCGATCTTTCCAATGAGGTAGAGCAATGTAGGCAGAAATGCCGCTTTTGAATTTGGTGACACTTAAATAAATATCTTTGATTTGATTTGAGGTTATTCTACTTGATTGTATTTAATGTGGAAATACGAGGGAGAGTGAGACAATACATATTAGACACCCTGTGGAAGACCGAGTAATGCAATGCGGCAAGAGTGGTCTTTTTCCCTCTTTTTTTCCAAATACTATCTTATCTTTGTTGCAAAAGGTAGAGGATTTTCTTTTTCTGAACTTTTCTTCGCCAAAAAGGCTGGAGACAATCAAGACGGGCATAGACAAAGACAAGCCAAAGCGCTTCAAGGGTAAAAAGTTTAAGAAACGTACGGTAACTTTCCCCCAAAAAGGAGGAAGGAAGGAAAAGGAAAAAAATAGTTAAACAACTTTGCTCCGAGCTTTCAAATTGGCACTGTGTTGGACTTGGAACTGCCACATTGGATTGGGGGCTTTTCGCAACAGTGAAGAAGTCCACAAGTCTGAAAAAAGAAGAATTAAGAACTATTCCTCGCAGTGAAAGCTTATCTACAAGAGAAAAAGTATGTTGGTTATATGTGCAAAATGAATAGTTACACTATGTAGTACTAGTAGTACTTGGGCAGAAACACTTCCGGGTGTATGAAATAATCGTAAAAGTGATGTGCGCGATTATTACATTATAAGCCGTTTCGTCTATCTAATTCATTCCACTGGGCACAGTTATAACGTTATTAGCAGTTCGCATCTAACGACATAGTTTGGTGATTTTACGAAGAATAGGGTCTAACAAAATGTCAAACAGAAATCTTATGATCGAGTAACATGCTTTTAGTAAGTTCAGAGATTAACAGTCTTCTACTGACAATTTGCAATTTGTCACTTATAAGTGATTAGCATCACTGCCAATGTGCCATTTGCCATACAAAGATGATCTTTTGTGATCATAGTGTCAATTTGTCAGGGCACAATTACATTTTGAACACAACAATCGTTATCATATTACCACACAGTTTTGCGTTTGGTCTATATCAGAAACTTTTCCTTCGAAATTGAAACTTTTCAATGGCCTTGCCCTCATTTCGGAGATGTCCAGTAGTTTTCCCAGTGGACCAATATTAAGACCTACCAAGGAATGTACTTATGCTTGCGCTACGGTAAACTCGACTATATTGCAGAGTCCTGTTCGGATTGCGTTACCAATAATTATTTTTATTCCTTTTTAGTATTCGTACCCCTGACTGCTATCGTTCGCAGCATTGTCTCAATAACTGGGGCAAAAATGGTAAGTGACACTCGTGCTTACTATTTGTTCTATTCAATTGCACATCGGCCCTTCCACATCATTCGCGGCGCTAATAAGTTCCAAAAGAGGGAGGTTCATATTTTCCTTCGCTGCTGCGTCTGCAATTCAATAATTGCAAATCTGTCTGTTTGGGAGTAAACTCAATGCTAATTCCAGTCTCCACTAGATCGAATGGAAGAAATTCTATTTCGTTAGACATTGGGGTAATTCGTCAACTAAGTACTTATGTTTGTTATCAACTCGGATATTCCAAATTAATTGAATTATCTGAGCTCGGAAAAAGGTCTCGTCATCACGGTTTGGGCGTACGTTATGTTTCCGTTATGAGGAGATGATGTGTTGTGGTATAAACGAGTTAAAGATCGCCAGTATGCATTCGCATCTTACCTGGTGGCACCAGACCGTAGTATCCCTTAACTATAGATGACAGAAAATCGCCGGATGCCATAATCAGCAGAATATGGATAGGTTGATTGTAATTTGCAATGCTATATCGGCCCTGGGTTGTTTTAATTGTAATTATAAATATTAACATCTAAGACAATTAGTCCGCATGCTTTGTATGTCTGGGTGCAGGAGGTAGCACTCTAAAGGCAAACAAACAAACAGACAAACAAAGCCAGGGGCCGATGCTTACTTGAAAACAACCAACAGTGCAATCTTTGTATACGTAATTGAATGTGCTTCATGGAAATTCCGATACAATCATTCATGACAACGACAAGCTTGCATGCTTGAACACTAATATGGCTCTTCTCTTGAAATTGGGGAATTGTAAAAGATTCGACTGTTGAATCGCATAAGTCCTTAGAAAACCGAATAATGAAACTCAAGTCGGGTCAAAGAATGAAACAAAATCCGTCAATCCCAAGAGTCCCTACAAACCAACCTAAGGTTACATTACTGCACTACACACATGTCAAGTTCCATCACATTCCCATGTAAAAAGCATTTATTTTACATATTGTAAAAGCACAAAAATATACATCCACGTCTGTCTACTTTCTACTGACTACATACTTCACGTCTAGACAGACATTATGAATTCGATTTGAAGTGATTCGATTTGGAAGTGAGCTGTGAACGGATTTTGAGGAACTAACACTGGGGACACCACTGGCGCTTTCTTCCTACTACTTTCTCCATCGGCAGTACTTTCTCCATGTCTTTGGTTCCTTGCTGATGCTCTTCGATTTGATTTCTCCATCCATTCCTCAATTCTATCCTATATCCTACATCCTATCCCTTCGTCCCTTCTTTCTCCGCTTTGTGAATTTTTACACCTGGTGAGTTTTTCTCTCTTCTCTTTTCAAATCGAAATTGAACTCAAACTGAGATTTCTCCCTCCTACCAAGCTATCCCAAGTGTGAATTTTTGATTCATTCGACTTTTCTCATCTCCGGAGTCCCATTCAAAAAAGTGTCTCCTTGGGCAAATGGGTATACCACCAAGAACGAATATATTTATTCTAAATCTACAGAATAATACACATACATACATGCACCACTCCTAAAGTACTACTTGAGTACGACTTACAACAACGAATCACAGGGAAATAGTGGATTTAAAATAGCCTGTAGGCAAAAGGCAATCCAGTTTCATCCAACCAATATAATCATCAAAATCCTATTCACCACTCAAGGAATGCACTTTCACATTATTATCCTCTTATTGACGCAGAGAACCATGAGAAGTCTGTCTGCACAGCTCTTAGTGAAAAGGTTTCTAAATAATAGACCCTTCAAATATTTCTATCAGTACGGTAGTTAGGAGTTTCTTCAAGCTGTCATATTACGATGAGCAGCGTTCTCTAATGAGCGCCTCTAATATCCCTCACATGACCTATGAAGATTATGGCACTAAATTAAGACAACAAAATAAAAAGCTGTTTGTTTCTTTGTTTTTATATTAGAGTGTTAACCCCTGCATTCAAACATACAGAGTATGCGTGTTGATGCCATTAATATGCTTGCCATTTGGCCTACAGATGGTATTTCCAATTTGAAGTGCAAAAGAATTTCACATGCAGGAGAGAGTCCTTTAAATTAATTATTACTCCATGTTTGCCCGAGAGATCGCCTCCTCACAATTCCGAAGCCGCACGTCCTATTATGATAGGGCGGACTCGGTTCCAGGAATATATCATGTCTTCCTATCAATCTTTATTAATTAATAAATAAGAAAAAGATCGTGAAGGAATTGTTCCTAGCCAAAATTATGTGTTCATTCCTTACTATTGCGAGAAAAGTTAACTGAAGACCTTTTTATACTGGACAAGGAATGACTGGAAGAACTGTACCGTTGTGCAGTTTTTCAGGTACAGGATAGAAGTTTTAAGCCTGTATAATGGCATTCAAGAAATTATCTGCGGCACAAGATCTTCAGACCTGTAGTAATATGACCCTGGTTATTGGGCGTTTATTGCATTGAGAATTTTCCAATTTACCTATAACCTTACCGTAATTCCCGGGTGAAAGCATTACAAAGCATTTTTAATGTGGCATTTATAATATTGGAATTTTCGTATTTCCTCTGAATCAGTACATTGGACAAGTCTTAAAACTTTATTTGCCTACATTTACTAGTTGTGAATGGCGAATGGGTTATTGATTGATTTTATCTGATAGACCTTTTGCTCCACATTGCAATGCATTGCAAAAGATCCGAAGCAAAATATCCCTGAAAAGATGTAGATTTTCTTGTATGTATGATTGGCTGTACGGCATGGCAGTTTTCAGTATAATATGTGAACCCTTAGAAAAACCTCCATGTGAAAGTTCAAAAACTATTCAGAGCTGGGGGCCTTTTCACTATCAGTAAGACCTAAAGCATCCATGCTGCGTATCATACAAGATCCGTCTCCATAGAAAAAGTCGGTTCGAATTTTCTCTTTTTTCCCCGTCTCAGTCTTTCTACTTTATTCTCACCAGGGCATGGCTGAAAAGACTTTCCATCGTCTAATCGATGGTAAGTGTGTAAGTTGACATTTTTATAGCCATTTGTGGTTTGACTCATTATTCTCAGGTTCTATTAGGAAACCGCTTCTGCTCCTGCTACTACTAGGGTTCCTTCTCTTAATAACTTCAGGCAATCTAACTTATAGAACTGAGACCTCAATGTTAGGCAACGAAGTCTTTGTGCCCTCCTCCTGATCCCACTACCTTTTGCTTTACCCTTTTCCCCATTTTACAAATGCCTATAAGCTGAAATGTAATAAGTCTGGCTTAACACTGCTTTTAGCTCCAAGCTTATTTATTTTCTTCACTTTACGGTAGGAAGGAAACAAACGTCAAAGGTTTATTACATTTTGCCAACTTAGACCTTGTGGACCATGATTTATAGAAGGCTGGCGGAATCTGTAGTTTGTGTCTAGCTTCGTTCATGTGCATCTACCATCACAAAGTAATACGAGGGCAGAGGAAGTCTGAGACACAAACACCGGCGCAACATACTTTAAAACTAGTTATGTAGGACGCATGGTTGCGGTTTTAAAAACAGCTGACTCTATTATTTTTGATAGGGTGTCAATAGGTCAACTTTAGTTGGAAGGACGTAAAAGAATAAAAGCGGATCTGACCCACTTCAATGTCCTGACCATTCTTTGATATCTCGTATTCTGGTCAAGCACCAAATATCTTAGATCAAAGAATGGTCAGGAATGGCAAAGAAATGTTGGGGCTGTTCCATTCTGAAGTACCCATGCAATTCCTGACTTTAATAAAAAGAAACCTTGGGAAACCTAGTGCGTGGTCCTTGCTCAATTTCGAGTTAAAAATAATATTACACAAAAATCTACCACTCTCACATTATTCCAAAACAATAACTGTGGTCACGGTCACGTTGATTCATCATGTGAACAAAAAATTGTCAATAACATATGTATTAAAAAGTACGTAACACAATGCATCATTTCCTGCTTGCTTTTAAAGCTGGTTCTGTCATGCACTCCATACAGATGACTCTGGTGGATTTAACCTGATAAAGGTGATCTTTTTGTCCAACTCCACCATACGGGAGTAAATAGAAACAACAAGATTCTCACTAGTTGGACATCTTTACCTGCCCTATGCCTGGAAAGACATAAATTACTTGGAGGAATGAAATGAACTTACCGTAACGCCATCCCCGGAATTCCGAACGACACATGGAAGTAAAGCGTTGCTCTTGAGTTGTGTCGTAAGAACTGTAAGATTCTCTGTGACAAATAGACCGTTGTTGACGAATGTAGAAGGACCTTCCCAACTTTGAGATGAAACAAAAGGACCTGAAGAACGCTCTGTAGTAATCATTGTCTGATCTTTTGGTCCTTTAAAGTCTTCGACGGTTCTGTTTGCTTTTACTAAAGATGCAAATGGAGTGAGAGACAATGATGGGACGAGTGAAGCTGGAATTTCTGTCGTCACATTTCCCAAGGAACCTGACGAGAATTGAAAAATGACGACATTGTTAATTTACAATTAAAAATTAATAATGCATTAGATTTTGGACATGAGAAACCGTTAAAAACTGTCCACAAAAAGTAAACACGGCGTGGTTTAGTAACTCTTGAGGCATTTTTCTGAGGTTACCGGTTCAATTCTTGCTCTAGGTATAATATATATACGTAAAATAATACATACTGCATAAGTGCGTGCCCGGATATCGAAATTCAGGAACTCTATACATGGTGTGTTTTGTGCGGGTCAAATTATGACCTATACGGCGAAACCCAGATTCAACTTCTATTACCGTGGTCTAAGGATTTTATCCCAATTTCGGGAGTTTTATTACGTATGACTTTTGCGATCTCTTCTGTAACAGTAGTATTAGTGCTTGAAGCTTAACGCCATGTGTTATTGTAAACTCCAGCTTTGCCTGTTTGAGGGACTTGGAAAACATGAAGTTACTTTTAGGTGAATTGTAGTGCATCTGAAAGAAAATCACTAGACCGCCGGTTTATCCACCAGACCCGTGTCCCGAATATTGACCACAACCATAGGACATTGAGTGACGGAAGCCTTTTCGTGATAATTAGTCGGACTGGAGAATTCCAAACTTCGAAGCATTTGGAAGTTAGTAATTCGTTCAACAGATTCAGGGACACATTTCCAGACACTTCCACTCCAGATTAACTTGGAATGATTTTGCAATTTCTGAGCAAAATTATCCAAAGCCGAAGAGGATTGTCCCTGAAAACTCTGTTCGCTGTAATTATGGGAATACTTAGGTTTAGCATATGATCTCCATGTCTGCCCGTCCTTGTCCTCTTCTTCTTTTCTTAACCAATGTTCTGGCCTTTATCTGATGAAGAAAAGCGGGTAAGTGTCATCCAAACTCTTCCTTAATAAAGGGAAAGAAACGCGGACAGACTGGGATTGGAGACGAGGAGAAAGTTTAGCAATTTGCCAAATGGCACTGACTACGGTTTCCGTACCGTCCGCGTACACCGTACAGCCAACTAACATGGAAGATGAGCCAATCTGTGAGATCGATATTTATCTGAGGCCTTAACCGTATCACTGTGCTATCACAAGTAGTCGTAGAAGCATTCATTTGGTCAAACCAAGCACAAAAGACCCGGGTATTCACAATCCGAATTACTACACCACTACCACCCATGCAATTTTACTCAATTCAGTTTTACCCGACTCGAAAGCTGAACTGAGACTCAGAGACGAGTCTTAAGTTGAGAGATGAAATTAGCGAATACAAGTTCCCCTCATTGAGTAAAACCAGAGATTTTCCATCCATGACGAAGTTTCCTGACTACTACTAGTGCTACATTCTATTCTACATTTTGGGCCAAGCAGCCAAGCCAACTCAACCTTTTGTAACTTTTCATTTGTCATCCTCATCACTATTCTCTCTTGGAAAGCCAACCTGGCACCGACTACAGCGAGCTAACTCGTGCAAATATGCAAAGGAGTGAAAATTATTCAAAAAGTTTGAATTTAATTCTTCAAAATTTCATTAGAATGATTTGCCACAGGAACAGAAACTGCATTCACTGCAGTGATTAATTTGAACATCTTGACGGGTGGGCCGTGTACTGTGACAGCTTCAGCGTCTCAAAATTCGTACAAGCATGATGTAAATACTAAATACTCATATTAAATTAACATTCGTCTAACGATGTTGTCAGACATCAGGATATTTTCGTGGAGAATGGATTGACTTTCCATTTTGTCTACGGTAGGTACCCACAGCTGTTTAGAAAATCCCGGTAATTAAAACTACGATATTTTGCCCGCCCGAGGGATCGAACCCTTAACAAACTGCCTTTACGACTACGGTCAACGGACAGACAAATACGTAGACATTAGATTCTAAATTCTAAACGAAAATCTACCGGAGCTAAGCTAATAGCCACGATTTATCTATGTACGTAAAGTGTTCAAGGGAATTCCTATTAGACAACGCTGCACGGGGGGAAATGGAATCTGTTAAATGCTTAATCCCTGGAGCACAGCAGGAAATCTCGTTTTTTGGGGGAGAAAGTCACAGTATAGGTTCAACATTCGGATTTTCTAGAGTCTGGAGAATCCGGACCTGAGTTTCCAGAGTGACCATTACATTTCCGCCGTTCTCAAAAGGCGTTAATATATGTTCCTCTTCCCGGGTGTCATGTCATATCTCAAGTCTTATGTACTGGTTCGTGTGTGCGGTGCCCGTGCACGCAACCTAAAGTAACGTACTTTGTGTCACAGTCATGTCCCCAGTACGTGTGACTAGGAGAAAAGTATTACAGATGAGAAAATACAAGTCGTGCAGACCTCACTATTCCCATTTACTTCATTCCTACTGGTCGCGTATTTGCTTGTCGTCATGTCACAAGGGAGCGTAACGTCACGACAGTCAGTGTCGAAACTGTTTTAAACGGCACTGCCATATACCCCAATATACAATGTATCCGGATAGGACCGGAACACCTCTCCGAAAAATTGGAAGGAAGGAGATCCACTTGTGCGACCCGAGGCACGTTTGAATTGAAATTAGTCAGCCTTTTCCCCTTTAATTTCAGGAAAAGCTTGCGGAAGACATTGAATGTCATCACGGAGTCGTAGCTTAACGATTGAGCCACCTCAAAACAATGGCGAAATATTTCACATAATTCTTTTTTCGTAACTGTACTGTTGCTCTAATTTAGTTTTAGCATAGACAGATTTACAAGTCGATCTTCCCTTGTTTGAATCTCGAAGTTAAGTTGATTGCCCGGAGTACATGGTTCACAGAAGAAGGCTGAATACCCGGTGATGTAGTTCCCTTGTCAGGAAGGGGAGTAAGTGACATGACATACATTGTGTCTGTTCGTCTGCGACTTTCTACCCCTTACTGTCCTGCTCAGGCAAATAGAATATTTATGCAATTAAATTGTACTGGCTGTCCCAAAGTGTACAACTACTGAGAGGCAGATTATAAACAATCACTTTGTTTACAGACCGCTTGTTTCTTGAATAAATATTTCTAATTGGAAAACAATGTCGTGTGGTGCTATACATATCGCGAGCCTAGGATTGAATTCGTTCGTGAGGAAAATGCTATGGGTTAGAGTTAGATTTAGATTTTTCAATAAATTTTTCTTGAGATTTATTTTTGCACACCCCGTACTGAACGTGTATCCCCATAATATATTGCCATCAACTTACTATAATGCCCGGGAATCAAGTTAGCCATGGAGTCCCAAAGAAGGATGAGCATCTGATTTGCAGAAAAGATGCACGTTCGTGCGTAGACGACTAGATCCTAGACTACTAGTAGATTTCATGGGATGTGAAAGAAGACTTTCTCTTGGTAACTGTATTATGGAGTTGAGCTTAGGCCGGACGATGGGAAAGGGTGGAAGGATTGAGGGAGTATCTATTTATCATAGTCGAAGAGAACAACGTGACTCGATTTAACCTAACTTCCTTTTCCATCCAATGTAATGTAGGAGAGAAACCAGCTTTTACTTTACTTATTCCATTCATTCAGGTCATTTCTTTGGAAGTCGAATTCACAATGCCACTAGAGCACAAGGCTAGTGAAAGCTTCGTTTAATTCAAGTTTTTACACACAATGGTTAGGTTGAGCTCTGGAGAAATGGCAATAGCAATATTCTACACCTTACTGAACTTTTCGTCAGTTTGTCACATCTCATTCGCACGACAACAGAGTTTTCAATTAGTTTTGACGTAAATTCAATTCGCGAAACTGCTACTCCATATTTCTGCCTCAGTTACATCCATGTCAGAATAAATAAATTCAATTATAATTGATATCGGCCACATGAACATAAAAGAATTAATCAGATTGCAAGCAATGTCGATTTCGGCAAAAGTTGTACGTACTGGATTGAAAAGTTTTTGAAATAGTTAGAATTATTCCGAAAGTAGTCCGTATATTTAATAGTGCATTTCGAGATAAGTAAGTCTCAGGTGTTACAAGCCACCAATGTGGAAACCAAGTCTGATTCCCGGTTTCCTTTTCTAACAAACATTAAATACAAACATTTCGAACGAGACGGTTTTCTCATTACGCTGTTGTCTTCTCTCAAAAATGGAAAACCCACTAATTGGGTTTTAATTTTATTACAGAAAGCACCCACTTGAATTCCTTTGAACTTGAGCGACTGTGAACGAATTCTGTTCACTAATTGAACCTGAAGCTTTCAGAAATGAAATACCCTTAACTTTAAATTCTAAACCTTGAGTGGTTGGTTGGGGGAACTCAACGATCTCTGTGTTCATCTTTTACATGCTGTGTACAATTTTTAATGATTGCCTAACGACCAAAACCACGAAAACGAACTTGATATACTACCAGTACAGTAGTTTGTTCTGAGTCATGACCACGAATATGTGCTTGAACTTTGAGAAGAGCAAAAATAGAAATGAAATTGATACACCAGGAGGAAAGCAACTCGAACGTAGTAATTTTCTTTCCCTCATTAATTTTTATGAATTGTTCTCATATTCCTCATTAAATCGTAAGAATGATCTCAGAGCATTTGCTTTTCTTTTCTTCTTGTTTCTTGGCTTTACCACCTCGTCAAGGGTGAAAGTTTCGGCAGACACAAACAGACGATTTGTAATGTGGAAGGAAGAGGAAACGGTAAGGAGATATACCAAGCCAAGCAAAAGCGACGAAACAAAACGCACAATTAAAATTTTCTTGGAAGCTGAAATACATTCACCATGTGTGTGCAGGGTGTCTCAGAAAAAATGTTCACACTTTGAAAATATATATCTAAAAACTCTGAAGTCAGAGTTATACTGAACCGACGACATTGACAAGAATTATTCATCTTCATCTTCATTTTAGTTGCTGCGTAAAAATAAATACATTGCGCCAAATACGAGCAGACTTTCATGGTCTCAATTTTGTAAATGAAATGAAGAATTTTCTCTTATTGTTAGTCGCCTATAGCATCAATTTCTAGCAATTCTGAGCTCATATGTATTAGGATATTCTTTAAATTTAAGTTTAAAGCTTTTAATCGAGACACCCTGTTTGCGGGATGCCCTGACACGTATTCCAAATGTAATAAAATCCTACACTTTCTCCGTCCGCGTGAGTACAGTTTCCAACAAATGGCAGATTTCATTTCACTGTGCTTGTGGTTTGGAGTCTGAACTAGATGTAGTCATAACATACGCACACAAATTTTCAACGCATTTGTTCCTTCAGATGAAATATATGTATTTTCATACAAAACGATTTGGTTTCTGTTTACACACTTTCCCTGAGTACTTGAAGGCTGTGGAGAAATGTGTGTCTTGGACAAACAAAAAGTCGACTAGATCTTTTATGCTATGACATGGCTGGAATTTGTTTTAACCACGTAGTAGCTTTGTACTATTATGGCCGTCTTGAATCGGCTTGAGAAATAGTTCGTCAAGTTGAATCTTGTACCTAGTTAATGTTGTGTCTGATCTCGTAGATGAACATCAAAACAAAAATAGTAGTAATACGTACGTGCGTGGGCATAAGTAGAACTCGGAAAGGTCAAGTGATGTTGGCAGTATAGGTTGGCTTGAATGACTGGTTGGACGACATAACATAGTCTGTTTACAATAGTAGTGTATGTGTGTATGTGACTGCGTCGGAATATCACGTTAATAAAGAAAAGACATACAAATACTCTACTCAGGAAAATTAAGTGCGGGATGATTATTGGATCAAAAATCAATTACTCGAAGCTACGAAACAAACTTTTTAGATGCTATGTATTTAATAATACAGGGTGAGTCAGAAGTATTTCCCCCTATTTGATTTCATTATTCCGTCGATCGGTTTATCCGATTCGACCGGGACATGGCTTAAAGTGAAGCCAATGAAGTAGACGAATGTTCAATGATGTGCACTTTTGAGTTTCTAAACCAACGGTC
>JAQGCA010001178.1:0-19187 GCA_034698945.1 Protaphorura quadriocellata
GTAGTTCTGTACAACTACGAGTTTGAGAATAGTAGTTTGTGAAAACTACTAAAACCAATTCCCGTATGTACAGAGAAAGACGAGAACGTATGAATGTTATGAAAGATACTCTTTCAGTATGTAAGTCGATTTTCCATCCAAGTTGAAATGTCGCTAATCATTTACTCCAAGGTGAGCTAAGAAAAATCGGCCTTCCTAAACCCGATAAAAAATTATCAACAATTTTACAAAATAATAAAAATAAGATTGGCGGTTATTTAAAAAAAGGCAAACATTTTATACATGTTTCTTGACAAAACAAAACACGTTCACAAATCCGACGTTTTGGGGTCTTTGCATACCGGGAGAAAGGTTATGCGTGACCCTGCACTCTGTCACATTGGTGTATTTTTAAAGGCACGAGAGTTGTAAACAGATTGTTGACAATAAATGTGAAGAAATAAATTTGGTCGCTAATTTTTATTACTTTCCATTGTTCCATTGAATTGGAGACTAGTTGTGATGTGCTGTGGTGGCCGGTGGTGTTATGGTTGGGTGATGGAATTCATGTGGATGGGGAGAGAAAGCCGAATAAAGACAGACAAGCCTGGAAATTTTCATTTTCAAAATACAAGGCAAAGGTCAACTTGACTGACCTAAATCTGAAATATGGATGGAGTGACATATTTTTTCAGATTACAAATCCCATCAGAAATCATCGCTACGAGTATCAAATATTTCTAAAAATACCCGTCCTGACGTTTCTGTCGTCAGTCATGAGTTCTGTGCTCGGTGCGCCCTCGTGGTGGTTGAGAATGGTACTTATTGATATGTATACCTATACCTTAAGAACAAGATCGAAACATGTAGATCTTGCCGCGCGTTTGACTATAGTCATACGCGCGGCGCGAACTACAACACTTATCTGATAGTATAGAATATACAGGGTGTTTCAGAAACATGTCCACTTTTTTGAAATTAAATATCTTTAAGACGGTTCAACCGATTCGGGTGCGGTTATTTCCAAAATTGACTTCAATATCTAGGAGGAGGATGGCCATACCCGTGAAATCCGTAGGGCAATTCTTAATGACATTTGTTGCGTAATCGTATGTAGTGACAAGTATTTGTATGAAAAACTGATTCTGACCTTGACTTCTCCAATTCCCTGGAATTGTTGAAAATCAACAGTGGTTGTCCCGTCAATGCCCAAAATTGGGAAAATTACTCCCGTAAGCCGTAATGTTAAATTTCTTTTTGACCAAAAATAATCCAAAATTTTTGAAAAAATGTTACTAAGAATTGTTCTACGGATTTCACAGGTATGGCCATCCTCCTCCTAGATATTGAAGTCAATTTTGGAAAAAACCGCACCCGAATCGGTTGAACCGTCTTAAAGATATTTAATTTCAAAGAAGTGGACATGTTTCTGAAACACCCTGTATAACACGGGATATCATTTGAATCAGGAATGTTCTCACGGTACAGGATGTATCATTTATTACATAGTAGTTGGAAATTAAATTATGCGAAAAGTAATAAGGAAGTCGTTAGTATTTTTGTTGAAGACGTTCAATTTCTGTTAATACGTAACTAATTTAAAATGTTAATCTTTCGTCTGAGTAACAATAGTAATAACAATAAAAGTGTTCATTAGGTAGAATAGATTATAATAAAGTATGGTTTATTTCCGTGTGAAAGTCATACGGAAAGACATAATCATACAATTCAATACAATTATTTCACGCCAAGCACACCAGAACTATAAAACCATAATACTACAAGGTGTTCCATTTCATTTTATTCGAGTAAAGTTCGGACAGTTATCTATCTCAACTAGATTTAGCTAGGACAAGATCTTTTTCCCCGCAAAAATCCAGACATTGCAATTGCAATCAATCTACAGGGTTGATTGTGGACAGTTAGCTACGCCTGCATCTCGCTAAGCTTGAATCAGAAAATTTTGAAATTCTTTGTGGTGTATACTTGGGGAGTTTAGGACAGTTGACAATTTTTTGCATTCATTCAGGTGGGCGAAATAATTGGCGGAATTTAAAATCAAAGTCTGAATTTTTCCAAACCTACAAAAACTCGTCGCGCTGCTTTTACAAGACCGTTTTCTGAGGTGTCCGAATTCAAAAAATTCCACAGAACTTGTGTATGTGGACTCGAAATGAATTTAGCTGTTATAAATAATGTTTACTACAAGTCTCAAAACTAAATCGGCTGCAAAGGCGCCGGTTTTCGATTATGCCTTAGAAAATACAAGACGCGACTGGTAAGTATACATCGCATTCACCAAATCTTCCGAAACCGGTCTCGGTGTATCGGTTATGAACTACTCCGAGTTGTGTTTCACATTTTTGAATTCTATAGTTTGAGGCGTCACTCCACGAGAGGTCAAGACTCCAACAGCTATAAACTGTTCACTATCATTTCTGATTTCTCAATGCCATATTCCGTGTCAGGTATAACCTAGTTTGCGATAATAAATTCGGCGATCGGGTTTGAATCCTACAGGTATAACCGATTCTCATCATGTGTGAACACGAATTCCACATTTTCCCACGTCAAGTGAACCTCAAACAGCTCCTACAGAATAGGACCTTTGCCCTAGATATAATGGGGCAAAGAGACGGACTGACGGAACGGGCAAATTGTGTTTATCATACCTGATAATTTGAGTTCATGTTGACTAGTGCGAGATGGAACACTCTGTACTAATAGTTAGAAATAATGTTATTGAAAATCATAAAGAAGATCTAAGGTAATAAATATAAGTAAAATTAATCACATGTGTGTAAAGTGGAATAGAATGATCAAATCTTCAAATGTTATCAAAGTAATTCCCACTAAATGGAAAGAAAACTCTCGATTTTAAAGATATGAAATCCAACGTCTAATTTGAATGTGAAACTTGATGTTGAAACAAAAGACTGGATATTTCGAAACTCATATTTCCCAAGAAATAATTTAAATTGTTTCCACGTGTCAATTCAACATAATTTTCAGTTTATCAATTACCACACCTATAAATTTGTAATACGTGTCTCAATTACACCTTTGTATGTTGGCAGTAGCACATTTAATAATTCCGATTGATTCCACGAATTAAACATGTCGACTGTTATAAAATTCAGAAGACGAAATTTTGGAAAGAACTCGTTAATTTCGCAATTGATTATTCGCATCCGTGAATTAATTAGCCTTATCCGATTATTCGTTTCAACCAAATTTCACCAAAGATTTTGCACCTTTCTTCCCGGCAACGATTCTGATACTTTATTTTGTGAAGCTATTTCATTGAAAGTAGGCGGATGTATTGGTAAACTGAAATTATTACTCCCTGGTCAATTGCGACAATGCACCGGTTTATTCTACCTGGTTCTCCGTGGGCTTGATACACTAAAAGATGACTCAACAGTTTTCGCAACGAGGAAGACATAATTGAAGCTCTCAAATCTCTCCATACTCATCTGAATGACCCAAATTGGAATTTGAAAGGAATTGGTAGAGGACATGAACGGATTCTATAGTAGAATTTTGATTCACTCATTCCGACATTTCTTAAAATCTGAGTCGAATTTCAAGAAATCATAGGTATTAGAATAAGCTCTTCTTATTATTTCTATTGAAATTCAGAGTTTGTCGCAAGTTGACACGATTACGACATTCTCAGTTTGTGGTTGTGTTACAGACCTTGGGTTCCTTACTGTTCACATATACAGAAGTTCAAGTTCCGTCCTATGCGGAGAACAATATCGCAATACTTCTTAGCCTAAGAAGTAAGTGTGACAATTGCATTTGCGTACAAGTTGAATCGGGTAAAATAGAATTGAATTGGCTTTAACAGAATACTAATTGATTCACTGTCACTCCAAATTCAGTACTGGTTGTTCATAAGATGGACCAGATGGTCAGTGAGGTCTGCACAGTCACGGGGGATCCGGCAATCGAAATTAGAAATCAGCTGTAAACATCAAAAACAACTGGAAACTCAGGACCTTGCGTCGCACTCCTCCTTCCAGATTGAGTGCGGCGTTGCCTTGTGGTTTCGCTATTTTTCTTCTGGTCCGACGTTTTACACCTATGTGGATTAACTTCCTTTCTCTGGCTTTAACTACTTTATACCTGGGATTCCGTCAAGCGAATCGTACTACTCGTTTCGTTAACGCAAACGCGTCTTGGCAAGACCTATGTTTACCGCCGAGGGACCAGTCGTCTATGTGTCTCCCAAAATTTTGGTTTATCTCAATCATAATTGCGTTTAGTTCATGATCAATATTTTGGCCAGCCAAGGCGCTTTGTACCTATCTGAAAATTGCTACTACGCTTAAAGATTTCCACAGCTAATTGCGTATTAATTTACTTATCGTCTCATGCAATCCCCATAGGACCCAAATTCTGACCATACTCAAGGTGAAAATCAATATTACAAAAGCCGCATATTTCATTATGAATACGTGAACTTCCGCGTTACGAAAGCGTCACGTGAAATTTTGTAATGTCTCATAATATCTCGTAAGAATATACGGCGTAAGTAAATGTTTCTCGTTACCGGACTTACGGAAAGTTCTTTAATACTCTACCTGAAATAAATAGCGCTATTTTCTATAATTGTGACAGCCTTTCACACTTGACATTGTCCTTAAGCGAGAATTAATATATTTTTTTCATATAAAATGTCACCCGATGCAATCCGTCCATCTTTTGTCTAGTATTTTTTCCGGAATGTGTTTATCGATCCTGGTTCTGGCTTTGTCCCGCTAAAAGACGTCAACTTTCACCAACACTTCTGAATTCCGTTAATGTTATTTTTACTCGGAATGCTTCAATTTTCCATGAGGTCAAATTTAGAGTGAATAGTTAAATCCCAATCACACAATTTCACATTTTTTTTAAGAAAAAAAAACTGAGTGCGTGAGGTCGATATGCCACTAAAGTTATTTGTACCTCGATGTCGGGTTGGTATAGTGAAAAAACAAAATCCGTGACGTTTCAGATAGTTTTTAACTTGATTTGTTTAATCGGACTGTATCACCTCCTTCTGTACTCCGTGATGACCTCTCTATCAATGCGTCCTTTTTTGTCGCCCTCCTGGTCTTATATATTATACGGGAAACAGCCGCACCTTTTTGTTACAGTACTTCCTTTAATTCGCAATTTCTGACAGGATTATTCTAGTTAACATGACTTCAATTTTAGCTAATTATATTTTAATTAATTAGAGAATGACATAAGGTGTGTTGAATCCCAACGTAATTTAAACCCGCGCTTCCCTGTTCTAGAATTGGCAAAAAAAATTGGGTAGAAGTGACGCATTCGCGTCGCTTTATAACAATATGTGACATAATTATTCGCACAGACAAGACATTCCTGATCAAAAACAAAACGCTTTTTGCGTTAGGCGGACTTTAAATAGGAAGTGTGTGAAATAAGACGTTTCTGTAGGTTAACATTTCTTAACACATGTGGTGCCGTTGTCTACGTTCAAGATGTGATACTGACTACTCGACAGTAAAGACTAAGCTCATGAAAATTTTATTTACATTGGATATTATCTCAAGCATAGTGAGTTTTGTTAAGACAACGGGAGTTCCCTTCCACACTAATGGTTGACAGGAGATTATATGCAATCTGTTAAACTTAGTTTGCACTAAATGCTCTTGGCAAAATTTTATAAACATATCCGAATTTAAAGTCATTTGATTGCGGAATGCCAAAACTACATCTGTGAAATATAATGCTACACAGAATATTGATAACGCAAAAAAGACGAACAATAAGCGTCGTAGATTCGCCGAATCCTATGAAACAGAGGAGTGATGTTATCATAACTCCAGCGCTTGCAAAAATTGAGGTAGGCATATTCTCGCAAACTTGACTTACATAAAAAATTATGAATAATATAAAATTCCCGGTAGGTACCCATGAAACATTATTTATCAGCCCTCCATTCAACTTTACGTCATGAAGCCGACCTCTCGTACATCAATTTTAGGGCTGGATTGCAACCGACTCTCTAGTCGTTAATACATCATGAGGCTGACGTTATAAAGATATCAATCACGGATGTCAGTTTTGCGTCATGTTCCTAATGGAATTATGATGTTACATGCATTACGCTTATTTCACATTGTAGGAATTATGCAATGAAGATATTATGACGCGTTGACTTTCCGTTGTTATTTATCGTGCAATAATTAGTTTATGCGAAGTCAACCTTGAATATTTTAAAATTGATTAATTTGCATATATCATTTACTTTTTTTAGATAGGACACATTGTAATAATTCATATTTCCAAATAACTTTAACATTAACTCATTAACATTACTCGACAAAACTGCAATACCAACGAAAGTAGAACAGTTTTTAATAAATGGTAAAATAACAATTTTGAGACAAGTCGGTCAAGGAACAAATAAATTTCCTTGCCAAATTAATTCACCAATCTGTAAATACCAAGTTTATCACTAAAACATGAATATGCTTTCAATTTGTGCACTGTCTTGTAGGTTATTATTATAGTAATTGGCAAATGATTATCTCTCTCGTACCAGACTTTAACCCACACGAAATAACAAACTTGAATCCAATGGGTGACCCCATATTACAACATTAAATAAGCTCTGATTTTGAATTAATTAGTAAATATTACCATTCGGTGGATTACAGGTTACGCCAGTTCCTAAAACTGCCGGAGCACTTTTATTCACCTCTTTTTCACATTGCAGTATTTGCAATCAATAAAGTATCAGTTGGATTTGTAGTTAAAAATATCCGCGTGGAAATGTAAGCACACTAGATTCGTTTTCCGATGGAGAAGTATCAGACATCAAATCCGACGACGATTTTGTTTCCAAACAAAGACGATTGTTGTATTTACTGCTATCCTTGGCATTCATCTTGATCTTGGTCCTTAGCAGACGAAGCTTTGGTAGTGGTGGTGGGGCCTCTCTAATTTCCAACTTATCAGGATCCTTCTCACGTTTCTTGGCCTTTGCTCTGGATTTAGCTGCCGTATCTAAAAATGGTTATAGAATGGTTTGGCATTAAAATCTGGTGATTCTGGTAATTTGTTGGGTGTATTGATCACTTGGCGGTATCCATAAATTTTACTCGTGTCACTAGATTTTATAAACGAAGTGTGAAATATTAGTTATAATTCCCTTTTCTTACATTGACAAGAATAATTTTATTTGCAACTCGGATCCATAGTAATTCGAATATTTCGAGATTAGAATTTGAATTTTATGGAATCAGAGTAACTATATTTACAATTTTAGGGTAGATGAAACTTACCACCATAGACAGGATTTGGTCAGGATGTAATTTTCAGTTGGATTCGAGTTTTGAAGAGGAATCTTCCCTGACTTGGGCTCCGTTTGGAGGTTTTCCGTCCTTCCAATGGCATTTCTTTTCCTGGACCCAGTTTAACGGAACAAAATCAATCAGTTGTTCTTCGTAGAAATCAACAACTGCAAATTTTGACATGTTTGAGTTAGTACTTGGCAGCACTAAGACGAGCGCTGGAATGAAACGAGACATGAGAATGGGAGTGGTTGGGAATGAGTGGGAGACTGAGCCGCGACTGAGCAAACGTACGCATAACACAATAATCACAATAGTCGGCAAGAGTACACACAACTGATGTTATAATGAATTTTGAAGAAATAAAATGTTTCCTGGGTAGTTTGCTCTTCATAAAGTCAAGTTCCCCCTGAAATAATAATGTAATAAGAGTTGTTAAGTTTAATCAATAACTCGGGTTATCTTCAGAAGCACAGCTCTACATACCTGACCATACAAAAGCATCGTATCATTGATTAGCTGTTATGCCTGTAATACAGGTTTTATTCGTTTTAGCTATCGTGTTGGTCGTGGCAAATATTTGGTCGTCCTGTTTTATTTGAATTTGAAGACTCAGAAACTGCAAACACATGTGGCCACTGATAATGGTTGGAATGGTATTGGTCAGCGAACGTTAGTTATCGGACAACCCTCTTTCTGAAATGATATTGATGGAATATTCTCTACTGGTTTCTACGGATTTGAGAAATGCAATATAACTATTAGCTAACAAACATTGTATAATGTTTGGTAGTCCAATTCTAACTAGGTTTGATTATTCAAATTAGTTAGAATTTGCGTATCTCACATGGCCCTGAAATTAATCGGGGTAATTTATTTGAAATTCAGGAATTGCACTTACGGCTGAAGGTTGCAGAGCCATGTTGACACTGTATTGATGTGAACGACAGCAGTCAGCAGGAATAATGCAAAGGTCAGGAAATGCCGATGCCAAAGTTATTAGGGAACATTTCAAATACCCATTGACCAAACCAAATATTGTTATATCATATTGCGTAAGGCAGAAAATAGAGGCCACGACGAATAAAAGGTAGCATGGTGGTAAAGATGCCTGAACAAATATTGTAAGTCCCTCTAATCCGTCGTTGTAGAATGGATTTTCGGGAACAGGGAAAAATTTCACTACTGTAAAATAAAGATTTAGTACCATATCGTATGAATTTTGAAATGCAAAGTAACATGTATTAATAAAAATATACTAATTAATAAACTTAACGTTGTACCTTCAGTACGTTCTTAACGTTGCCTTATTTTGTTCAGTTACAGTTTTCGTTAGTTACTAATTAAAGTGTTGTTGTTCTAAATTACTTTGAAGAACTTTAAACAGTAAGAGAACATGTTACACAAATAATTTGCAAAGAGAAGCTTTTACAAATACTTTCTCGGAACTGCAGAACTAGCAAGTTCCTCTCTTCTTGTAGTGTTTATGACGAAGTCGAATGGATGAGTTAATACACAGAATGGTCGCTTTTATACCCTTGTCTCTGGAGTAAACATCGAAGATTGCAACTATTTGTTTGTATATTATACCCATATCTTTTTCACCAAGTTCTAAGCCAAATTAAGCCAATTTTACTGGAATCAGAAAGGTTTTCTCTTAATAATACATACCTTTTATCTAATTTGCACGTTCGATACTTCCATGTTCACCAACGAGAGTCGGTTGTAAACTTAAAACAACAACGCGAAGAAGTTGTGTACCTTCAAACACACGAAATTGTGCAATTTATGGTTCATCCATTATTATGGTGCCGGCTCGCCCAATTTTGGTCCAAAATGCACAAGTCAATTATATTTCATTTGAGTACCAACCTATCTCTCCTCAGGTTTATTGCTGGTACCCTCTCAGTCCGAACTAAGATAATTTGTGCAAATATTAGTTGCATTCCTAATGATTGCGCAGCACATATGAATGTGTCATTAGGTGCTGGTGATCAATAAGCAAACTCATTCGTGGTTAATTTAATTTTTGCTGCAGATAAACATAAATTCAGCCAACCAGCCCAACGAACTCTCAAACTGCTTAACAATGTCGGACTAAAATGTTTAGTGATCACAGAAAATTTTAGAACACAAAACTATTACCAAATGACGTTAGAAGTAATACCAGAAGTAGCTAGTACGTGTGCGCCAGAACAAACATGAAGCCCGACAGCACCTGAATTCTCGACATTAGTCAATATGGAATCAACTCCCATGAAGTAATGAATAATTGAATTTGAAAAAGAATACCTAATAATCATAGTCAATTTAATTTAATTTATTTTGAGGGGGAGTGCTACCATTTTCAAAATCATGGGTAAAGGAAGAAGTCAAAAAGGCGATAGGTAGTCGCTAGATTTGAAATTCGCACTTACGCATACTAACGAACTACAGGGTGCCACAGGAAATTCGAAAAAAGCCATGTTATCGCATCATAATGTTGTTAACAGTAGCGATTCCATAGGAAAACGGTTCTTCTTCAATAATAAGGTAATTGTCAATCCTGATAATTTTTGGAAGATGAGCTTTTTTCGTAAGCAAATTCTTCAAGGGCTCTTTAAGACCGACCTATAGACCTTCTCCCTACCTTTGTTCCAGCGTCTGTCGGTTTGGTCTGTCAGAATAACAAAAAACTAAAACATTTGTTCCCGAATTCTCAAATTGATAAGTTTGTCTTCACAGGACAAATTTGTCTGACTGTCCCCTGTAGAATGACAAGTTGCGAGCAAATATTGTACGGCGCAAGAATGCCATCTGATGTCATGACAAGTTAAGTTTAATTTAGAAATAAGAAGAGGATTGGGTAGTGGATCGGTGGTGGCATGACAGAGAGAGGAAGACCACGCCGTAAAGTGAAAGGAAGCGTTAGAATGGATTGAGGAGAACAAGGAAGAAGTCCAGGGATTCAGAGTTAAAATTTAAAATTAGAAATCAGTCGTTTTCGTAATATTGAATTAGTTAAATTAAAGTGTAGCCCTAGTGGCAAGAAGATCTAAAATTAAGAAGGCCGTGTTGTGTAAAATTGGTGATCACGAAATTCACGATTAAGTGGAAATTGTGGAAATTGAAAGAACGACGGCCGGAACCTAATTATCTATTCCTTGGATTTTGGTGACTTGAAATTAATAAATATTATCAATTGGAAAATTTTGGATTTAATATCAGTCATGCATCGTTGATTCGTGAAAGTAAGAGATTGGCAGTTAATCAGCTAAATTAGTGACGGTATGATCAGAATTCCGTATTGTTGGAATTAGAAAGAATTCTTTCCTCCCGTATTAAAAGAAGAGCGTTTTCATTCCACTCAGTTTTAGACGGACGTAAGTGTACTAGTTTTAGAGTATCATACAGCAAAGCAGTAAGGGGGGCATAGTCGTCATCAAGGTAGAGTCTTTGTCTGTTTTGATACACCCGTGGGGCGCGAATTGTTTAGAGTGACCCAGGCATCAGTAGAATTTAGTGAGTAACATCAGAATTAAAGTTTTTATTCAGAAAAATCATTTTAGCAATATTGCACAGGAGTGCAAAATTCAGTCAATTAGCAAAAGGGAGTTTTAGTCGTGTTTAGCTTTTTCAACCTCCCACACCCCCTATTTCATTGTTATGGCTGTGTGATTGGAGCGCTTACGGCTCAACATTACGGAGCTAAAATTGTGTTTCCGGCAACATCTTTCAGTTATAAAGCCAGTATGGAGGCCACATCGAAGAAAAAGTAAAAACAAAATAGCTTTATTTCTCAAGTTGTTAAATTTTGTACAAGTGTTCACTTTGCAAATAATTGTCAATTAAGTGTAAAGTCACTGGACTTTCCTGAGTCTCTGTCACGGATTCGATACGTATAAGTCACTTTACTTTAAGACAAAGTGAGTAAATAAATATATAACTTACTACAGATGGGTTATACAGTCAATAGATCATTTACAATAATGTTGTGCATAAAGTATGTTTGAAGAGTTACACCCTGATTGGTCGCATGAAACAACCATTCAATAGACAGCAATGGCAGCCAACCCATAAGGACACGCGCAGCGACGGCAGCTAACACATATGAACACGCCATTCCCTACCACGCCCATATTACCCGAATTTTAGCATTACGCAAACGCGAGGTGGGCGGAGTTAATACAGCCGTGGAACTTCCGACCCAGGCACGCCAATCGCATATTTTACACGGTTCGGTGACCCGAGTACATGATGGTGCACCAGACGTTGTCACAAGACTTGGTAAGAAAATTGAGGGAATAAACCGCTTAGTTTTACTACATTATGAAAATCGGACAAGACGGGACAAAGTATGGAACGCCAGGTTTAATCTAAGAACTTCAGTTCGGCACTATGACGTTTACGTTGATGGTGATTTCTCAATCGAGAATAGGGGACTACACTACATCAAAAGACAAAACAAGAGAACGCTGAAAATCTAACTATTATGTACAGGACCACCTATGGAGCCATTTTAATATTTATAATTACATTGACGTGTCTATTATGGACCACTAAGATGATGACCCGTAAAAGGAAGCCACCCGGGCAGTATATGTCCTTATTACAACATGTCGTGTGTTGAAGAATTTATCAAAACCCATGTGAATGTGAATGATAAGCAAAAAGCGTAAAAAGTTTGATTCTGCTATGGCCATGTCAATTAAGTGTTGGTGTCGGTAACCCCCGTGCCCCAATATCATCATAATCAAAATTGCATAATTATTTAAAGAATCTGATGAAAAGGTTTTCACTTTATTAATTCCACCACTCAAAGTGACCTAGTTCGACCCCGTTCTCATCGTATTGGAGGTCGTGAACATTTTTGATGCCACTTAGAGCAGATGATATGTACTAAGAAAAGAAGACCATTCTGATTCCTGAAAAATTATTTTAATTCGACCGGATCTTGGTGAAGAAGAAAAGGCTATTATCTTCAAATAAAATAGTTGTATACTAGGACCAAAAGAGCTAGGGCAACGTTGTTACTAAGGATACAATAATATTTACTATGCACTGTAGAACACATTTACTCCAACCTTTAACATTTTGCACCATTCAGTCGTTGTTTAATAGTTCGTCATAACTAACTATGTTGTCGTGACTACAAGCTGATACCCTTTGATTTTTTATTTTTATTTCACTAATTTATGTCACTGCTCCTACTACGTTGGAGTCTGGGTTTAGTAACTGATAATGTTATTTGCAATTAACACAACGTCTCATACTCAATGTTAGTATTAATACATTGGTATCACTTGTAACAACACTTCGAAATATTTCATTCATTTCTGTTCGTTACGAGCATATTTTCTTGCTTCCACAAATTCCTTTTATTCTATCAGCTAAAAAAATTTGCTTCCTTACAATTGGTTAAAGAAGTATCGCCTCTATTCACACTTAATCATTATATCATTAATTCCTGTCCATTGCGAGCATGATGTTGTATTATTGTTTTGTTTGTTTTGTATTATTATTATTGTTTGTTATTGTAAATTTGTTTTACTCAATCTGCTAAGGATCTGCGCTTCTTTGACCATTGGTTTAAGAGGGACTGCCTTTCTTCATGCGTTACAACCATATCATTTTTTTCTTTTGATTACAAAGATGATTTTGTATTTTTTCTTCCACAAATTTCTTTTACTCAATTTATTAAAATATTTTTGGATAACTGCTCTGCCCTTAGGCGTTACACAAAATTTCTACAATTTGCTTAACGATATACCCATTGATATTTGAACTATCCGGATATGGACAAAACGACTGCTCTAATAATATAGCTTCGAAATTATGAAATGCTTCCAAAAAAACATTTGAAACGGGTGACTGTCTGTCTGACTTCGGTATTGCAATAAGTCGTTTACAACGTAGTATACCACTCGTCGTACGACTTAATAATGAGGGAATATCCTGTAATTTTCAAAACAGTCGCCACCATATTGAGGAGATTTTTCTCCTTGCTTTCAAACCTGAGGTAAGATAAATTGGTAATCAAATGAAATACAATAAACTTGACATTTTGGACTGAAATTTTGCGAGCGGTCCCCATAATAATTGTTAAACCATATATTTAAAAATTCGATGTGTTCGTATGATCTTGAAATTTGTATTATGGAAGTGTTTTTTTGTCGCCAAATAGCAGTGGAGAAATCAAATTGATGTTTTCCGTGTTCCACCCCGCATAGTAGTATTTAAATTGATACCCTTATTTACTACCTTACTTCTATGTCGAAAATTGTTCCACGCTGCCAAAACACTTGTACACGTGTATGTCACCAAATTCACTAGTCCGGAAATAAAAGGGATAATAATGGTATATCCTGGCATTATTAAAACCCTCCTGCTTCCATATCGTGGAGATTTTTTTCCTTGTCTTTAAACCTGAGGTAAGATAGGTTGGTAATCAAATGAAATATAATAGTTGACATTTTCGACTTAATTTTCGCGAGCGGCCAACACAATAATACATATACCATAAATTGTAATTTTACTTGTTTGTATGATCCTACAAGTTTTAAATTGACTTTCGTTGGAGTACATGGTAGTATCGAACACGCCAGTTAAAGCAAATCGCGTGTATGAAGAAGAGAAGGCCATTCTGATTCCAGTAAAGTTAGTTTAATTCGGTCTAGATCATGGCGAAAAGGGAATGGGTATTATCTTCAAATTACAAGTTGTGATTATCCATGTTCACCCTATAGATAAGGCCAATGATAGTACATTCTCAGGTTCGGCTTATTCCATATCAGAAAGACAAGAAAAGTAAGAAGTGGGTAGGGCCGTTATATTTTGCTCTTATAGCTGTGACGTAGGCTGTCGGAAATTTGTCACACTGCAGGAATGGGGATTTTTTTTTCAATTTTGACCACTTTTGAAAAATATTTCGTAGATGTACTCTATAAGTAAATTGTTGCAAATTTAATTCTCTATAACTTTCCCGCTGGTCGATCCCAATAAAAGATAAAATAAATAAATAAAAGATTTTGGAGTATTTTGAACAGAACAGGTTTGGTAATGCCGAGTGTACACAGTGATTCCGACAGCCGACGTCATGCCCTATACCAAGCGCTATACGTATAGCACGGGGGAGTTTGCCCCACGAGAATGGACCGAACCTGTGAATGTACTGTCCTTGGATAAGGCTATAAAACTAATTTATTAATTTGTCTATTCAGGCAATGGTACTGTAAAATGGTTGTTTGTGTAAATTATTTTTGTGACATATTTTCTTACTGTAGTAAGAATTTAGATATTAATTTAAAACAATAAAATTATAATTATAAAATGTTTTTTCTCCACCACTTTAGCAGTTTTGATGTTTTGTCGATACTTCTACAAAGAAGGGGGTACTGGTGAATATACGGCAGCCGCGTTTATGCATTTTGAGAGTGCCTTCTCCTCAGTTCACATCGAATTACTTTTGAGAAAGATGGACAAACTTGGCATTTCAGTTACCGCCGTTCAATGGTTTGCATCTTATTTGACCTCAAGGACAATAATTGTAAATAATGTGTCAAAATTGAGACCATCCGCAGCCGACCGTGGAGATCCACAGGGTAGTGTACTTGGCCCATTATTTTTCTCGATATTTATAGATGACATTCCCTTATGTTTACGTTTCAACGCAACTGGGAAAATTAACAAAAATTTGTTTTTCAGATTTATTGTCAACAATCAGTTGTCAAAGTTTGTTAAAAATACGGAGTACAGGGTCACATAAAATCCACGTACCGCTATCCCAATCAACTGAGTCGGACAAACTATGAGATATACATTTTGTTAAGAATCTTACGAACAATCTGGTGAGCTGCTCCACTTAAGAGCGCGATGCGTCAAGCGGCGATGGCAAACTTTTCGTAAGCTTCGAATTTCTGAACGACATTTTTGACAAAACCACTTCTATAAATGTATTTTAAAAATCCCCCGATGCTTTTTTTTTCTATAACATTGTGACATTTTTGAAATGTGTGTACCTGTATGGAAGCCGATTTTCCATTCAAGTTGAAATATCCCAAGTCATTTACTCCGAAGTGAAACAAGAAAAATCGGCTTTCCTAAACCCGATCACAAGAAACTTCAAAAATTTCACAAAGTTATGAAAAATAGGATTGACTCTTATTTTTTCTAAAAATACACTTTATACATGTTTCTTAACAAAACACGTTCACAAATCCGACGTTTTGGGGTATTTTCAAGCCGGGAGAAAGATTATGCGTTACCCTGTACTCTGTGACATCTTTGTATCTTTGTGAAATATTACATTAGCGAGAGTTGAAAACTGATGGTTGACAACAAATCTCAAAAATAGGTTTGATCGCTAATTTTTATTAATTTTCACTGTTCCGTTGAATTGGAGACCGGTTGTATTTGTTTGAATGTGCTGTGGTGGCCGGTGGTGGTATGGTATGGAGGTGAGATTGACGTGGATGGGGAGAGAAGCCGAATGAAGACAGACGGGCGTGGAAATTTGCACTTCCAAAATTCAAAACAAAGGTCAACTTTGCTGACCTAAACCTCAAATGTTCATGGAGTGACATATTTTTCCAAATAACAAATCCCAGCCCAGCATGAGTCAGTGCTACAAGTTTCAATTTTTAAAAAAAATACCCACCCTGGCGTACCTCTTGTCGGTAATGAGTTCTGTGCCCTTGCGTCCTCGTGGTGGTAAAGAATGCATGGTACTTATCGATATATATATATACCTGGACCCTCAGATCGAAACATGTCCTTGTGATAATGTAAACTTAGTTATAATGAAACGCGCGCCGCGATCTACAACACTTATCCGATAGTATAGAATATATAAAACGAGATACCACTTGAATCAGAAATGTTCTCACAGTACAGGATGCATTATTTATTACATAGTAGTTGGAAATTAAATTATACGGAAAGTGATAAAGAAGACTATTAAGGATGCGTCTTCATTAGATAGAATAAAATAGAATATAATATAATAGAATAAGGTTTGTTTCCGTGTGAAAGTCATAAGTCATAATAATATAATTCCTTACAATTATTTCACGCCCAGCACACTAGAAATATACACCCGAAATACTACAGGGTGTTCCATTTCTGTTTGTCCGAATTGTATCCATGCATTATTGATCAGTATTTGGGAATGAAATATGCAAAAGCAATAAGGAAGACTAAGGAGGAAGTTTTCATTAAATAAAATTGAATAAAATAGAATATACTATAATAGAATAAATATCCGTGTCAAAGTCATAAGACGGGTGCGCCTGTTATAAGGGAAACTTTTATGAGCGAAACTGTTATGCGCGAAGATATACTATTATGCGCAAAACCCGAGAAAATGTTGACTACAGAGTTGCGGGTTCCTCCAAGGTATGAATACTCGCTCACATTGAATACTATGTAATATTCAAAGTTGACCTTAGAAATAATCATCCCATCACCGGTTGTGCCACAGAAAAGCGTTTGAAGCGAAGTTTACCATCCCGTCTTTTAAAAAAGAAATTTCACAAACCAATTTTTTTTCTGAAAAGAAGGTTTAGATAATTGAATTATCTGTTCAGCAAACGAAAAAAAATATTTCAATAATACATTTAGAACTAACAAACATTCCACGAACGAATCAGAAACTCAGAAAAGTCATGAATCTCCAACTTTTGACGTTTATATTTTTAACTTTAGACTTAGGCGGTACAACTCGTGACATTTGTATTTCCGACTTTACGGTATACCTTTACGCGAACATAATTAAAAAATATATTATTTTACTATTTTTATTTACAATCAATAAAAAATAGTAAACTTAGTACGTACCTGCTCTTGATTTTGTAAAATTGAAAAAAAAGTTTCGAGTTTATAAATGTCAAAGAGGTGGCCAGTTCATGGTTATTGACGATTTTCTGTTTAGAAATCAAAAAAAGCTGAGAACCGCAGACATAATTTTAAGAACAGTCTAACAACCTTTCCGTGGCATGGATTATTATTTTACACAATTATTATATTTTACTGTTTTAATTCGTTTTTAATAAAATCGTTTTAATAAATAAATATGGATAAATACTTAAATTTGGTTCTGGAGGATTTAGCAACTCTGTAGCCAGCTTTCCCCCGATTTTGCTCATAACAGTACTTTTTGCTCACAAAAGTTTCGCTCATCACAGTGCACACCCATAAGACAAGTCAATAAAAGTATTTCACGCCTATAAAACCAAAATACTGCAGGGTTCCGTCTCATTTTATTCTAGTAAAGTTCAGACAGCTATCTATCTCAACTAGACTCAGTTTGGACAAGATTTTACACTAACAAAAGCAATTGTTTTCTTTTCCGGTCTCAACCCACAATTCCTTGAAATTGAGCTTTTGTGTCCGATTTCATTCCATTTTTCGTCACCGTCATTATTGGAAATCAATTTGGTTATTATACTGAACTGTATGGGCTATGGATCATTATGACATTAGTAAAGAATTCTCTGACTCTGACTCGGGCGTCAGGATAGTAGGTATCTCCCTACTATCGGTTCTGTTCAAGGGGTCCCAACCCAAATGCTGACCCTGAACCGGGTGGTGCGAACTTGAGCTTAGGTGGAATCTAGTTTGTTGAAGACCTGTGACGCATTATCACGTCAGCTTGGACAAAATAAACCCTTTCTTAAAATGTCCAGACATTCCACTTTCTATCAGTCTATATCACACCTGATAATTTGAGATTATGCTGACTAGGCGCACTAATAAACGTTAAAGATAATGTTATTGCAACTCATTAGGAAAATCTAAGGTAATAAATAAACATAAGTAAAATTATTCACTGGTGCGTAAAGAGGAAAAAAATGATCAAATCTTAAATTGTTATCAAAGTAATTTTTTCTAATTGAAAATAAATCTCTTGATTTTAGAGATATGAAATCCAACAACCAATTTGAAGGTGAAACTTGAAACATGTTTAAACAAAAGACCGGATATTTCGAAACATATATTTCCCAAGAAATAATTTGATTGTTTCCACGTGTCAATTTATCTTTACATTAAATACCGTTTATGAATTTCAACACCATTAAATACATAATGCATGTTTCAATTACTCCTTAGTATGTTCGCAGTAGTACATTTAATAGTTCCGTTTGATTCCACGAATTAAAAATGTTGACTGAAATAAAATTCTGGGGACGAAATTTTTTAAAAAACTCGTTAATTTCGCAATTGATTATTCGAATTCGTGAATTAATTTTCCTTATCCGATTGTTCGTTTCAACTAAATTTCACCAAAGATTTCGCAACATTTTTTCCGGCAACGATTCTGACGCGTTATTCTGTGAAGCTATTTTATTGAAAGTAGGTGGAAGTATTAGTAGACTAATACCATTACTCCCTGACCAATTGCGACAATGCGTGGAGGTATTCTACTTGGTTCTCCGTGGGCTTGATACACTAGAAGATGACCCAACAGCTTTTCGGAATAAGGAAGACCGGATTGAAGCTCTCAAATATTTCCATACTCATTTGAATGACCCAAATTGGAATCTGAAAGGAATTGGTGGAGGACATGAACGGACTCTTTTGGAGAATTTTGATTCAGTTATTCGGACATTTCTTAAAATCAGAATGGAATTTCAAGAAATCATTACAGGTTTGAAAAATAAACGATTCTTATTATTCTTATTAGAATTCAAATTTCGTCACAAATTGACACAATTACAACATTCTAAGCTTGTGGTTCGCGCGAGTGTGTCAAACTTTGCCCCTATTTACTCCCTGACATCCCCACTTTACCATATAGCCAAGTACAGGGTGTTTATTATCTCTCAGGCTACTTTGAAACTTCTTTTTGAAATTTTAATATTTTAAGATTTCGAAATTTATTTATTTTGTGAAATTTTGAACTTGACTTTTTTTTTCGAA
>JAQGCA010001179.1:0-19186 GCA_034698945.1 Protaphorura quadriocellata
TTTTGTCGGCTGTATTCTGTGTCTTTTGGCAACCTTCGATTGGAAGGCAGAGTTCTAAATAAAGAATTTTCTCTCTCAGAGAATGCAACCATTGCAACTTCACACCGAATATGAAAATTCTATCTTGAATTTTATCAATGATCATAACGTAAATATCGACTTGATAATTAGGAGCTGTCACATGTCAAATTGTAAAACTGCAAATGAACAAATACATAGATTTTCAGGTTTATTTTGGAGTTCAGTTACATACGGCTGCCAACGGCCAGGTGTATATAGCAAAATAAAAAGTTTAGGTTATACCAAACCGCAATTATTAACGTGTTTTTTTTAATATCAAAATAAACGAATTTATTCTATCACCGTCTTTCATACTAAGGATGCCCAATGGACACGGAATACAATTTAATATTTGCTTAAACACTAGATAGTATTACGAATACAACGGCGGTGAAATAATTTCGGAGACATTTTCTTAAAATAGGTGCAGAAACGTTAAATGTCGTATTTTCCAGATTGAAGTCGATTTTAATTTAATTTTCCATTCTACCTCAGCCTTCCATGATAGTTGTTTGTGTACTTTTTCCAGAAGAAACACTGAATTCTAAATTTTTGAGTAGAAAAAGAGATCGTTATATAACTTCCAAATTCAGTTGATGATTCAGAAAGCTTTTGAACACTTGTAATTTTGTGAAGAGTTGAATATTTGGAAAATTATAGTGAGTTCTAATTCGTGAGAAGAAAACCGTTTCTGAAATATTTTGTAGAAATGGTAATTAACGTAATTGTATCGACTGCAAACGTACGTTTCGTATTAAATTCATTATATTTGAGTTCCCCCATCAAAATTCTCATTACATAGTACGAAAGGGCAGAGCTGAAATGTTTAATTTTTACGGAGGGTCAGTCGTTAGCAGAAATTATCGTTTGAATGATTTGAAAGTTTAATTTATGTATTATTATACATTTTCACCTTCTAGTCTATTCGAGGATTCACATCTAAATGTAACATAGCTGTAAATCACAATCCAAATAAACTCGTACGTTCTTAAGTTCATATATTATTTAGCCGACAGGATTTCCTGAGTGACTTGACATAATTTCGCCTAAAGAATCACATACATGGAGTAACTTCTTGTAATTAAGGTGTCTCCCAAAGACTATATCTTTCTTTCAGTTAGTTGAGCATGGCATGCAATCATTTTTCTTTTCCAATTTTCAGACCACCCTCTATCCATTAGGGAATGTAATGTATGGGACTTACAAAGATCAGAAAAGTCAACCCCTTTCCTCTATAAAGAATGATAAACGAATGAACTCAAGCTAAAGTCCCAGCCCAAGTAGAGAAAAATATTGCTGATGTGTTTTTTCCCCGACTCGAAAGTACTATTCATTCTAATCTTTAGAATGCTCTTCTCTTCCTTACTTACAATTTTATGTTGTATTTTCTTAATTTTTGCACACGAGCAACTAAACCAAAAATTCGATATAAACATTAGCAGTTTTTGTTGGACTAAAATATACATGCGCTCGTGTTTAGTTTAATGTACTCCAAGCATATCTTCGGCTTGAAAATAAAAATACGCTATTTCTTTCCACATGATAGAGAGTCAAATGCTGCGGAATCCACAGACTTCAAGTTTTAACAAATATATGGGTCCGTGTGTGTGTGTAGAGGCACGTCCGCTCACTTCCGACTCTGTTTTACTATTTTTAGAGATCGTGTATGTGAATTATTAGGCCCCAGAATCAGAGTAGATCTCATATCATACTAGGACTACCTATATTTCTAGCTCTAGTGACTTCTAGGAGCAATGCTCCCACCCGCACATAAAATAAACTGGAAAGTAATGCGACAGGCAGTGCATCCTGCGGATTGTACCGTATCAGTTGTAACACAACGTACAATATGTCAGATTTTGATTTTTGGATAAGATGTTGCGAAAATTAACAGCCCTTGCTGCATTGTATGAATTTCAATAAAAATATGTACCCTTCTTGACACCCGTTGTATTGTATTCCTATCAATGCTCAGAGTGCAATTTGGCTAGAATAAAACTAGGGTTTGGCCTGCAGAAGAGAGAGTATGGTCAGTCAGAAGATAAAATCAGTATGATGGTCTGAGTCTGAGTCATCAAATTGACAAAAATGGTGATGATGCTGATTTGGTGATGGTAACATATCTCAGCAACGTTATGTTGGAGAGAAGTTCTCAGTGTGCCCCGAAGATTTCTGTTCATGTTAGAATTACCGTAAATGACCGTTTAGACACCCGGGGCTTAACTAAAATTTGTACTGTTTGACCCGGCGTTGAGTTGAGCTTTGGGGTGATGCGAACTACGCGCTCTTATGGAACAACTTATCACGTGGCCCGACGTTTAATAGGTCCCCCCAGACGTCCCGGCGTCTAATCGTTAATTGCAATTGCCAGTACAGTTTCGGTGACACTATATGAGCGAGCGCTGGTTTGAGGTTCAGCATACTAAAATTGTCCACTTGAAACTTGTGGTCAACATTTCACGCTCTGTAAAATGTAAGAGAAAGCCCGGGTTTTAACCACCATTAGATTCAAACAACATACACCAACAATTTACGAAACTCCAGGCGGGCCGGGCTGCAGTTTGTGCTGCTGAATCCAGTTAGTGATCCAAGTCTAACATCTTGAACTGTATATTCAACAATTGCAGGAGATCCGTTAAACATTAAATCCGCGATGAAACAGAATATGGTTCACTATCATATTTTGATATGCCCTCCTCACACTCAGCAATTGCCTGCTTTGGAAATTCTTTACAAACAGAAAGTATGAGAAATTATGTAAATAAATGTATTCTAGAATTTTAGTTTCTCAATTTTCAGTTTACTGGTGGCAAACATCAAACATCAACATGAAGAGGCTACTCTTCATTGCCTTCTTGGCCGCACTTCTAATTTCAGATGCTCACTCACAAAGAACGGTACATATTTGCAAAATTTAAAAAAATGAATTGTATAACAAATATAGGAAATCGTACCAAATTAATATCTCCGGAACATACACAATCTAGTCATCCAATACACAATTCTTTGGTCAATAATTACTTTTTGTAATATAAAACTAACGAAAATATTATTAATAGTTTGGGTTTTTGACTTTAGAAAAAGAAAAGAATCCGACACCAAGAAAAGAAAGTTGTGGATGAAGAAGTCACTCCAGAAATAACGGATGTCAAAGTGGAAGATCACCGAGCAGAGTTGGAAGCAAAGTTACAACTACTTGCTCAGCGAGAGGGAGAAGGAATCAATGAAATTGAAACTATTGCAGACTTTGAAAAAGAGCAAGGTGAAAGTTACTTTCACTTTTCAAACGTTAACATAAGATCTTCGTTATCCAGTTAATATTTACTAGTTTCTACTTCATTCAGACAACCTAGACAATCAAATATTCACAAAAATTGTACATTTCGCAGAATATAATATTTAATCCCAATTTTATGTTTTCCAAAAGATCCGTGTGCTGACAAACGTTGTGGACCAGGTCGAGAATGCACTCCGACGGACCAAGGGAAAGCCAAATGCGTTTGTTTGACGGCTTGTCCAACTGAGGAAGATAATCGTCGTCGGGTAACTTATTTTTAAGACCGAATCTCCGAAGAATTTCATGATTAAATTAGGACAAGATGTTTCCTTTTCATTTCTAAAGGTCTGCAGCAACTACAATGAAACCTGGAACAGTGATTGTGAGCTTTACCGGTCCAGATGTTTGTGCGATGAGAACTCGGTCGAATGTACTAACCATATGAACAAACATCTTCATATTGAATACTATGGGGAATGTCGTGAAATGCCTGTGAGAGCGATATATTTGATTGAACCAAAATATTTTATCAATATTCTTTAATATTTTATTGTACCAAAAAATGTCTTCCTAAAACTTGAAAGGCTTGTGCTGAGCAAGAAATGGCAGATTTTCCAAGAAGAATGAGAGATTGGCTCTTCAACGTTATGAGAGAATTGGCGGACAGAAGAGAGCTGAGTGCACACTATTTGCAAATGGAAAGAGAGGCTGAGAGAGCCACAAATGAATCCCGTCGTTCCGTCGTTGCTGCCGTATGGAAATGGTTAGTGGTATAAGAATTGGTTCATTTAACACCAGGAAGATAAACTATTCATTGTTCTCAGGTGCGATTTGGACGGTCACCCGCACGACCGACAAGTGTCTCGTCATGAACTGTTTCCCATACGGGCTCCACTTATGGCCCTAGAACATTGTATAGCTCCATTTTTGGATAATTGTGACGCTGATAATGACCATCGAATCACACTCAAAGAATGGGGACAATGTCTCGAAGTTCCTCAAGATGAAATGGAGGAAAAGTGTGATGACGTTCGCGAAGGGGCTGAAAATGCCGAAGAAGGAGATGAAGAAGTTTAACATCGCAGTGAACTTCTTGGTTCAAATTCATTTTAAATGATTTTCATGTTGTAAAAAAATCTTCACTACTTACTAAACTTTGAGTTAAGGAAAGTTTTCCTACAAATTGCTTCCTTTGACAGTCAGCGTTCCTAAAGGCCAAAGCAATCACAAATCTATCACTGCCAAACTAATCTTAATGTATAAAATGTACAAGTCGGGAAAGACATCTTTAAAATGAGAATTTCCTTCATTCCTTCCCTACACCACTGTACCAATCTTATTCCAAAAAGTAGTAATAAACACCAAATTCTTAATAAACATTTGTATTTCTTTTATTACTAATCAATCTTTTCATCTACATCTCTATCAATATTTTTTTTCCATTTTTCGAAATTTGTACACGTACAATAACTTTTCTCTCGAAGACTGGCTTGTTAAGTGGAATCAACAATATTGTCTTGATTCGCGAGGAGAGCAGCGATAATAATAATAATAGTAATATGTAAACACAAAACATTGTATTAATTACAGCATTAACAAAAAAGTACATAAGTATTTGTGGAAGCCGAGCAGTTTAACATAAATTCATTTCTACCTTCCCTTCTGAACTGCTGGTGAAAAGGCAGAAAAAAATTATAGTATGACCACAAAAAAAACATACAATACAAATATTTTTGTTTTAATTACAATATTTATCTATCCTAAGCTAAATTTAATGAGAGACCTGATGTCAGTAGTTCCACTTGAACCGAATTGTTGCGTTTGCTTCAATAGGGGACATGTCTCTGCTGACCTCGTGGAGCTCCACGCTGCTTTCCGGCAAATCCTGGAATCACATCACACAAGTCCTCCTATCAAAATCCTAATTATAACACCAAGCCAAAGAACTAAAATTAAAATAAAGTTGGCTAAAAAGGCAATGAGCTAATACCTCGACCCCTCGATGCTCCTCTTGTCGGTGCTGATCCGTCGTAGTCTCCGTAACCGCCACTATAACTGTCATAACCGCCACCATAACCTCCATATCCATCATAGCCATACGCTCCGTAACCTCCACCGTAATAGTCTCCATAACCACCATAACCTGAAAATAAACCAAGTTTTAATAATAAACAACATAAATTCATTCAAGAAGACTGGACTGTATAATAGCTAATTTATTTAGAAGGAGTCGCGTTAACTCGACCGCCTTCGGATTTGTACAATTTCTACTCCATCCCCCTGATCACCCCTAACAACGAAATTGAATTGGCAATGGTTCTGAAATTGGCAATGGTTCTGGACGGTGAGTGTCAAATTCGGTCGTCGGTTGAGTGGGGGACAGGTCACTTGCCTTGTTTTCGTCAACAACTACAACATTGAGTGGCATTGCATTACCCAATCACATTGGTCACAAAATGACTGTTTTGTGACCAGAGATTGTTATTGTTGTTTACATCGAGTTAACGCGACTCCTTCTAAATAAGTTAGCTAAACAGTCCAGTCTCCTTGAATTCATTTTTCCTCTAAAAAACATTGAGGTTACCGATACCCGTAACAAAAGGAAGGGGAAGTAAAGAATTCACTACATAAGAAAATATGCCTTGAAATCAACTGTTCCTTCCTTCAAGTTTCTTTCTAGTATTGGTATAATTTGTGTTGATTATTAACTCACCACCTTGGCCATAGCCTCCGTACCCACTCCCATAGCTATTACCACCCCAACTCCAGTCACCTCGACCACCACCTCCTCGACCGCGCCCACGAGGTGCTCCCCGACCACCTCGACCAACTGGCATCCCCATTGGACTCCATCCCATCATTCCTCGTGAATTTTGAGAAGGTTGGGCTTTCTTAACGTCAACCTAAAGACATTACATGTTATGAATGGTTTTGCCAGCTAATAAGCAATCTTGATTTTAAGGTAATTAATTATATTCAGAAAGATTGGATGGTAGTATGTTATCCATCATGAGGATCAGCAGCAGGACTGAAGTTGTCATCATTGAAATGTAAATTGTTTATAATATTTTTCAGGAAGAAACTTGAAACAAATTCTCACCTCCTTCCCACAAATCGTCTGCTTTGGATTTTTGAGCAATTCGTGGACAATTTGCTCATTGTCAAAAGTTACGAAACAAAAACCTTTCCTCTGATTCTTAGTTTTGTCAATAGGCATTTCTATTTCAACTACCTGAAATAATGTATAATATTTAGTGATGCTACAAGCAGAAAAAAAAAAGTATTTCCGATATGCTCAACTTACATTTCCAAACTGGGCAAAGTAATTTCTAATTTCGTCATCTGCAATCTCTTGGGTTAATCCGCCAACAAATATTTTACCGTGGCGAGCTTTCGCTTTCTTTGGGTCTACTTTTTTCCCATTGATTACATGTTCACCGGCGGCAATAACCTATAAAAATAATATGAATTAGTTCTAAACCACCGACTATAAATTGATTTTTGCATTTATAATTTCGAGAATTTCAGAAAAAAATTGGATGGTAAAAGGGTATCCATCATAAAGGGATCAGCAGCAGGACTGAGTTTGTCATCATAAAAAAGTATGAAGTCTTAGTTTGAACCAAAAGTCAATTTAAAAAAAATAGTTGAAATTCTAACGTACTTAACTGGCACACAAAATGCGGCCTATGTATCATGTTAGCCGGTAGTCGTTAATTTTCTCTTCAAAAAGACTTTTGCTTCAAACAAGAGAATTATAACACTAGAAAAAGAAAATCATAGAGAATTTTGCGTACCTTATCTAATGTGACACCATCGATGAAGACAATAAACGCAAAGCCTCGTGACCTTCCTGTCGTGGGGTCAGTTTTGAGTGTGAGACTCTCAATACCTCCATACTTTGCAAAATAGTCTCTTAAATCCTCTTTAGGAAACAATTAATTTCAGTTGCAAATCAATTTCAGTTGCACGTGGTTGGAGATTTGGAAAAAATAACAGGTTTCATTCATTTAGATTTAAAAGATAAAGAACCCCTCTTGTATCTCACCAACGAACAAGAGTCAAGTTTTTTTTTCAAAAATGTTAGTACAAATATATATAAATGCATAATTTTAAGAAAGAAAAAATGTTTCAATTACTTTCTGTGGTTTCCCAACTTAAACCACCAATAAAGAGTTTCCTAAAATGGACACAAAAAAATTTCTTTCGTAAAAAAACGTGGAATGACAAATTAATTTACTTCACTGCAATAAAAATCAATCAAACGAACCATGGATTGACGCAATTATTGGATGGCAAGCTAATTATAATCAATAGTAATAATTAACGCAAAATCAGAATAAATCACACAAATGATTGAGATTAATTTGTTTGTTGTACATATTTAAGGGGCATACAAGACTCGCGCGCCTATGATACGAAGAGGCAATTTCTAATAAGTGAGTATTGAAATAGATATGGATGAAACCCAACATCAATCAAACTTGACGAAATGCAAAATATGTTTACGAATATACGAATCCTTTCTCTCCACCATCACGCAACCAATTCCAACTACTGCACTGGATAAAATTCGAATAAAAATCTAGTGCAAAACCGAACGTGAGTCTATTCAAAAATAGTGAGCAATAGCTATACGACCAGTCAGTCAAATTACTAAATTGAGGAGCTAATTAGTTGAAACTTGGAAATCAAAGTAAAAATACTGGAAAAGTGAGGAAAAAGTTGGAAGGGAGGCAGGAATTCCGAACAAAGTAGGATGCTTTTAGGCGTTTTTGTCTAGGCCACAAGGCTGGCCCATTTCATTTGGAAGGTAATTGGGGTGGCCCTTTGCTTGCCTTATGAATGAACGCTTGAGCATCTGTCCAAGTGTCACTCCATGATCTCCTCAGGTGCCCAAGAAACATTGAGCTCCCAAGAACCTGAAAACGGGTCAAATGAAAAGCCAGATGTAGTACAAGACTACTAGAAAAATCCATTCAAATGCATCCAAAAAACCAGTTACTACTTAAAACACAATTTCTTGTCATTTGGACGAGTACTGCGGTAAATGGAGATACGAAACCAAATCGACCGTACAATACAGTAGATCGGAAATACAAAAAAGTAGGTAAGGAATAATACAAACGGATCATCATCATTGAACTGAACTTGAACATCAAAGACGAGTTTTGGGCTTGACTTGACTGACCAAAGAAGAGTTTGAAATCACCAAATGATGAAAGTTGCACAAAAATGACAATGACATGAATTGGATTGGAAGTACTGTATTACCATCGGATTCAATGTGACAGACTGAGAGAGAATTACATAGCTATGCAATGAATTGAGCAAGTATTTCTGTACAATTACAATACAATATAAATATTAAAAACAACAGTATTACAAAAGGGTAATTAGGTTTTGACTGACTCAAAATTAAGTTACTACGTAGTTTAGTTCAGGAATTTTATTGTTCCGGTGGGTCAATCCTATGAATGTGTTCTCGTGTACATTTACAACCTCTACAATATCTCCACGTCTCCGCCCATCAATCTTCAAACTCACTAACTCACTTAGAATTTCGCTGCGCTTGACTGGGTAACATTGCAAAATAATTCTTCCGTAAATCTACTCTCAAGTTGGCGCGCATGTGCAGTAGTCAAATCAAAACTTTATCAAAATTAATTGTTTTTATAAGAAAAATAACTCTTTTGAAATGCTCCTTAGCATGCAATTACAGTTGCAATTTGCAATCACGAATTAAATTAGATTTTATACCGAGCGATGCGCAAGTCATATTAACCATTATCACTGACTGTACTGCCAAGCCTAAACTACACATCGTTCGAATTCAAAATTTCAAAAACACAAAATCCTCAACTGATTAACTACAGATAGTCTAGGTCTAACCTCTTAACGACTCCCTAACGTACCTGTATTCGTCGTGGCGCTACAAAATCTACTTTATATGCTTGTTCGCTCGGCAGGCGGGGAACGCAAAAAATCTAGACATACATACAAGTGAGTCAACTTACCGGTCATCATCTTTTCCATACTGATCAGCACTTCCTGTGTCCAAGGAGTGATCCATAGCTTCTGCCCCATTATTTTGTCCATCACCGTGACCACCACCACCGAGTGAGTCTTCATTAGTCATGGAAATCGTATTACCATCCCCGTCTTCTCCACCATTCCCCATCACTTCATCTCCATGATTCTCCATTCCGCTTAACCCAAAATCTACTCCCGCCGTGTCTTCTGAAAAGTCTTCAGACGACATGTATCCTGTAATTAATAAATAATACGGTCAATCACACCAATAATTAATTTGTTGATGAAATCAATTTAACTGTAAACTCACTTTTCACACAAATTGAAGACAAAAACACCAAGCAGCGTTATTTGTAGGACACGTCCTGCCTGTAAAGAATGGGAGCCGACTGACGGACGCGGAGCGGGCGAGTGAAGTGGAGACGCTCAAGCTCAAAATCCAATGGCGTCCTCCACGATGCCAACTCATTTGTGGGGTCGCGTGTTTCCAAACTTCACACTATTCTACAGGGTGGACCAAAAATGCCCGAAATGCAGATTTTGCGCTGAATGTTTTGTTAATTATTAATCTCGTCCAGTTGCATTCATTGATCAATTAATGTTGTTCATTGTTATGCGAAATGTTATTTATGACGTAATTGAATAAAGTATTTATTATTCGTTTTGCAGTCCAGACACAAGAAAGATAACACTGGGGTTTTATAATCTAGACTTTTATTCTATCATCCTCACATTTATTCATTCTCAAATAATGACTTATTGCCTATTCTACGAGGAAGAAAGCTCGCAACCCTTTCATGCATGTTCAGAATTCACCTCATTTAAATTTGGACGAATGTATTACTGTTACTGCAATTTCACCACACTTAATGCGATGACTTTTAACCCATTAGACATCCGCGTTGTACCGGACTTTACAACCTAGTTCTAGGATTTCCTGATTTATGAAAGCGAAAGTGGGAAGACCCATCGTGTATACGAGGTAAAAACCTCATAAGCATTTCAATCCACAGATACTCCTCGTAGATGCAAATGACTTCAGATTAAGTCATCAACTCCATATATATAGCTAACCCAATTCGAATAAAGACGTCTGACTGAATGATAGTGATAAGGAAACACAAGTGTAATATGATGTTAGTAACGGTAACTGACATAGATATTCTCTATCAATGCAAAAGAAATTACACGGATAATGTGTTGGTAAACTCGTCAACTAACTTTGGCTCTTACGTCGTGGGGTTCCAAAAATCCATTATATGTGTTCATTTTTAAAATGAACTAGTTAAAGATAAGCGTGTATGCGTTTATATTCCAATTTGAATTTAAGTCTGATAACAATAGTCAACACAAATTATACGCAGTCAAATTGACTTCACGAGGTCACAGTCGCACCGTGAAGCGAGAAAAACATATTTCACTACTATTAATATATTCAACTGGACGCTTCAGACTTCAGTTCTACACAGGTCAAAGCGATGTACATCGTTTCGTTGGAATTCGATAGCCCTGTTCAATTACCACATTTAAAAAATCGTTTAACCGTACGCTTGCGCTTGACAATCGTAATTTTAGTTTTTCGTATCCTTCATCAAAGCCACGAAAATCTTATTCGAAAACTGTTCCATTATTTCTCTGATATTTTTATATATCGCTCTTCAAAATCAGCCAGGTTCGTTTTCATGGTCTGAATGTGGTGTTTTCCAAACAGCTCTACCTTAATTCAAGTGGGAACATTTTATTATACTTTATTTACATTGATCAATTTTGACATTGGGAAGTCATTGAAGTAGTATGGATTTTGGATATTCGCCTCCACCCAATTTTTGTCTGTTTGACGCACCCATCGTCCAGCTGCTCTGCTCTGCAGTCATTCACCGCGCACCAAATTTGAAGGGCAAATTCTCTACTCTGGCGGACACGTGACTCAAATATTTCACTGGCAGTTCGTCCGGACCGAATTTGAAATTCAGGACAATTTGTTTACCGAAAAATTACGATCATTTTCTCCAGACGATGGTGCCCTAGCCCGGAATCAAAATTAATTCAGTGAAACCGGAAAGAATTTAAAAACAATCGTTGAAGACGTAGAGAATCGACTGTGATTACTAATTAACTAATTACTACCTATTAGTGAAATTTCTGAATAACATTAAAATCATAAAATAGCCAGGCTTTAATCAGTTGGTTTGCATTTATTATTCATATTTACTAATGCTACAAATTTTTGGAATAAAAGAGTCCTTGCATTGCTTACACTACACGTTTGAATTCTGAATTAATCACAAGTTCATATTGTTTCCAACGGTTCGTGTCATTGAATATTGTACTATTTCTAGGCATTTTCATTTTTTGTCAGCTGGAACTGTCCACACCATTTGAACGAAAATCACACACACTTACACAGACATACACGGATAAAACGGGTCAAAACAATAAAATGGGACATTAAATTTTGTAAAATATTCTCACAATTGAAACCATCACATTACTACTTAAACTATTAAAAACAAATGTTTTCAGCAATAAATACATTCTCTAGGACTTCGATATGTTCTCTAGATTGGACAAAATCAAGCGTGGGTTACAGTTTTTCGGTAAACTATAATTTGATATGGGTTAACATGGAATGTATACGATTTGTTGAGGTAAATAATGGAATGTCATTGTCACTCAGCATCGGCCTTGGTCATGTCACATCAGAATTGACACTTTATCTTGCTCAAGTCTTTTGGGTTTAGATAGGACTTGTCACACTTGATTTCAATGGTTGGCTTGCCATTTGAATTTGGAGTCCATGATCCACTGCTGACCTGGGGATTCGTCACAGCGTGCCAAGACGGGAGTCGTTACTTCCGTCTGTAACGGTCTGCTGAGGCACTTTCCACTAGATACGTGCTTAATAGTTCTCGTTGTGGGATTATAATTCCAAGCCTGGTTTCCTGCTAAACCGTGGCATCTAACTAACTTAACCGCAGCAGTGGCTGATCCCGTGGAGTCCAAACAATTGTCGTCGGACATGACCTGTTGCCTCTTTGTGTATGCGAATACCTGGAGATGGGGAACAAACAGAGAACAAGTATTAGAAATGTTGACTTGGGGAAATCTTTACTTTTCGATATTTCCGACTTTACCTGATTTCCGCCAAGACCGTGACAATAGCCCATACCGACTGCCTCACCACTTTTACGTCCCATAGTGTCGAGACAGTATTGAGAATCTTCATTCCGAATCTCCCCAAGGAAGAAATAATCAAGAGGCATTGGAGACTCAGGGTAGATATTTTCTAAGTACCATTTGAAACTTTTACATTCCAGTTTCTTTCTCAGAGCGACACGTTCAGAAATATCCCCAATGTCAACCATTCTAGCACCTGTTGCAATTGGTCATTTAAACAAAATGTGAGTGTGATTTGTTACTTAAAATTGAAGAATGTGCAAGGCATTGCGAGGCTACGTTTTGACATTTCATCTCACTGCAACATTTCGAATTAAGCACTGCACTTTGGACACCAAATGCACTTATTAAACGAAATGCTAGCAGCTTAATTGGGATTTTACTCGAGATATTCTAAGTCTAAGTGTTTGTCAAAACAATATCAAGAATTAAAATATCTCGCCAAATTTCCTGAAATACTCAAAGCGAGCCAAAAAGTGATACGGCGATTTTGCATTCATTTGTATATACAATGTGAACAACGTTTACAAATTGTAAAAATGTAAACAAATAATAATATCGGCAACTTGCGGAAGGAGAAAATTAAGCAAATAAATAGAAACTGTGCGGTCGTGCATGCAGACTCATGCAAAATTAAAAGCAGGATTGAAGAAAATTAAGCTCTAATGTTAAGGAGTAAATAAAGTCCACTAATTCTAGTAACACATGCTAACTTCTGACCGGTGTTGCATACTTCAAGGCATGCATGTATAAATGATAATGGTTATGGTGCTTGTGAGTGCAAGACATTCAAATGGTACAACTGTGCACAGGTGGACTAGACAAAATACGATTGAGTTTCTGCAAAGACCTGGAAACATGGCGAAATAGAATGAACGCCACTCATCCAACCAGACAGCAGCCAATCGTCCATTGTTCTTGTCTACAATATGAGATGTTCCACCGGGGAAAGAGTATGGCGTCGTTTTGCGAAAAACATGTCCAACCCTGGAACAAGGAGAAATTTCCAGGCGTCCTCCACACATCCAAACCTAATACACATTGTTCTCGTCTATGAATGTCTAATTATATTATCTCAAGGTGAACTAACGCCGAAAAATCTAGTCAAAATCAAAACTTGGATGGTAAATCAAAAACCATTACGAGTTATTCAAAGAAAACGTTCTAGCTTTCATACGTTCGTAAGCGCCGTACTAGCTAGCAGGCACGGATATATTAAACTTCCAACTTGAAATAGTTTCCCATGGTTAGTTGGTTTAAATGTCTGGACACAACGATCAGTAAGTTAACCTTTGCTGACATAAACAAACACTTATCATGATTCGCAGGTTTAAAATATATCTCTATATTTGTGCTTTCGTTATGCTACGAAAAGACGCACAATGGAATGGACAAAGGAGAAACGACTAACAACACAAATGTCTATATAAAACTAATAAAGCAGTTAAATTATTGACCAAGTAAAGCATTAAATAGAGCATTTTACTGCCACTGTTATTAGCTCGTAGGCAAGACAGACGACTCGACAGAAACGTTTATAATATGCGCTCCTTCCAATTGCATTGCAACTGTGTAAACTGAATCAACAGATGCTTATGTAGGCCACTTGCTCGTATAAATCCATGAATGCAAATCAAAGAAAATAAATGTAAATATAAACAAATAACAACCTGGACTCATTTCAAAATAAAATTGTTTCCAGTCATCCAACCAAACAGAGGCGACCTGTATATAATATTATCGTAATGAAGTTTACACCATTCAATTAAATTATGATATTATTATACATAATTTAATCGAATTTGATTTAATCGAAGCAAGGACTAATTTACCCGCGCCGTATTATGCAGAATAATTTTGGACACTCCACCAGGGAAAGTGTACGGTGATTTGTCTCTAAATACATGTCCTACATGAGAACACGTAGCTATCTTCAATTTTCCACCACACTGCCACACCTGCTCTTAACACAATTTTTATAAACCAAATGTAAATTGAAAACTGCACTTGACTATAATTTCCATCATTCCATCTCTGAGAATACCGGAGCCGCTAACTTAAACTTACCCGAAACGACATCTCGAGATTCTCTCCTCCCCAAATGTCCATCCCCGTGTCGTAGGAACCAATTTCATAGAAATAGTCCCTATCAATAGAGAAAAGTCCTCCAGCCTAGATTTCAATAAGTCACAGATTTCTACTTAACTATTTAATTATAATAATAATTGATAATTGATCGATCAATTGATTGATTGATTGAATAGTGATAATTGAGATTGTCTATAACAATTTTGAATAGATTATAAGCAGCGCAGCAGCATAGGCATTATTATTATTATTATCGCATAAGCAACGAAGACGAAATGGTGACAGCGTCGCGTCAAATTATCCTTGGTTTCTCTTGTTCCCCTCATGAGAACACTTTACTTTTTTGTCATAAAATGAAATACTAACCCGTGTGCGTGCGAACATATCGCACGATAGCAAGTGATACTTTTCAATCATTCAATCAATCAATCGGTTTTTTTATTTAACCAATTAAATTTACACAAACAATGGTACAAAATTACAACATACCATTGTTGGTGTCAGTAATGGAAGTGTACGATCTCCACCACGCCTTTCCATTTCTCTTTGTGGCACGCGATACCTTTAAATAGGGAAGAGTATCGGTAATGTACCAGAACATTCAACAAATTATTTCCCATGGTTGATAGCAGTCATAAAAGTTTCCTGATTGCGCATAATTTGGGCAAGAGTAATTTTCAACCCGAAAAGTATCAATAAACATTCCGTGCATTTGCAGACACAAGTACTTGCGACTTGCACTTACTTGCATGGTTAAAAATGACAACAATGACTGTACAACTTCGGCGAGTCCTAGTCCTCATGGTCACTTCACTACAATACTTTTCGGGTTCGGAAAGTTCGGATTTACATAAACTTTATATATTTACCATGAGTACAACCAAGTTGTACGCAATATATTTTTGTTTATAATGTTGTACCATCGGAAGTTGAGCTTCCAGTTGAATCCGCCCCAGGTCATGTCAGAAGCATGCACATATTCGAAATTATTATCAGAAATGACGTCTATAATTGGGCACACTACGGACTTTCTGTCCTCCGCAATTTCCGTCAAAAGTGGTTCCAACCATCCTTCAGTACATTCGCAGTGAGCGTCGAGAAATGTCAAAACAGATCCCTGTAAAGAAATTACTGCTAATCACGAAAAGGGTAGGCGGCAATGCCAGATAACATTAAAGGTTTGACAGACAGTCAGTAATCTCATGCTTTCAAAAATAACTTGTTTACCATAGAATCAAATAAAATTTAAAAATAGTAAAAAATGAAGAGTATAGAGTCAAGTAACCTTTGCGTGCTTGGCACCTAACAATCGAGCCCTAATGAGCCCCGATCTTGTCCCGGTTCTGAATAGGTGAGTAGGAACAGAGAGCTGAGCAATATAATCTTCGAGTTCTTTTCCCAAGAAATCTCTCTCAGAGGCATCGTCGACAAGTATAATTTCGTTCAACAAAGTACGCGGCGAACGATTGATGACCGAATGAACGGTTCGAAGAAGAGTGGACCAAGCCTCGTTGTGGAAAACAATTATTATCGATGTGTCAGGGAGATGCTTTGGATATTCCTTCGACAGACATCTGTTAAAAACGTGAGAATATAGATTCTGTAGATACAGCTTACAATATCAACATTAACTCTTCATGCAACTTACCCGGGCAGCCGAACATCAGGAAGAGATCGATTTAAGGAAATTGAATCAGAAGCAAGTACATTAAATTGATTCAGCTTGAACTTATCAGCTGCCAGCCTGTAAATTGTAAAATTAATTAATTAATTTTAATAAATAACGTACAGAAAATATTGAATTGAAACATCGAATGAAAGTGTGCAAATTAATTAAGAATATCCTAGATACCTCTCCATGGCTCCAGACAACTTGACTGGTTTTCCCATTTCTCCAGGTTTACCACTCGCGGCCTGAATCACTGCTGCTTTTTCCCACAAATGCAATTTGTCTGCGGAATAGGAAGACGGGTTACGCTGTAAAAATAAAAACAAATTGACAATGACAAAATGTATGATTTACACTAAGCCAAAATTTGGTATTATTATGTGACTTACAGGGTGACTATCCTCGACATCGTAAGTCTCATCATCTTTTTTGCGAAGTGAGATATGACTCTGACTATTGCTATGTACAAAGGCTTCCTCTGATGGTCCTTTCGGTTCTCCACGTGCCCCAGAACAACCGGACCCCCCACAATCCGTGTAATAAATGAGGAGGACGACGTCCACGAGGAACCATATAAGCGACGTCACCAGAATAATTTTGCATGTTTGCATTCTGAATCTCATGAACATGATAATGTTTTCTGATTTTGACTGAATTGTAATTCTGTGGGAATACGTTGTGTTGTTCTAAACAGTAAGGTACTAGTGTACACGTGTACGTATATTAGAATGTAATTTATTATTATTTATAAATTAAGTCTTCAGGTTCGGGGATTATTCGTTTCTTCGTTTTTTCTTGCATGTGTGTTAAATATCAAAATAATGTAAGTACAAATATTGACTACCTGCTAATCTTTAAACTATTAACGTATCAAGTTTACAATTGCATTGCAAGTAATACAGCACAACCAATGAAATTTATAATACAGGAATTGCATGCTTAACTTTGAAATTACGAACGCCTTTTTCTTTAGGTAGTGGTATATCACATATTATTTTCAAAATAATCAAAAACTAAAAATGTCAGTTGATCTAAAATAAACCGGATAAATTAATTAGGTCCTCCGTAGTCTGGGCATTTCTTCTCTTACTTCTTCCTTACAACTTTCCTCAGACTTCTCTACGGTACATTCGTGGAATGTCGGGGCGGTAAATAATTTATAATTACGTGAATTTATAGTACGTGAATTTTAAAAATATTTTCGTGACTAAAATAATTTATATCATGCCGACATATTACGTGTTTGTACTTGATTGTAATTAATTGTAAATATTAATTATTATTGCTTGCTTTAAATTCTTGTGATTGATTAGTTGTTGAGAATTTTCGATATGGAATAATTAGATGACGAAAGTTACGGTGATGATGTTTTGATATGATGTGGAATGTGATGTGATGTGATTGTAAAATATGATTGCTTGGAAGACCAGGTATGTGATGTGGTTTGTGATTGATATTGACTTTTTCCAAAAAAACGGAAAACAGATGATTATTTGTTTCAGAATTTCAGATTATCAGTCAGTCTATGGAAAGACGACCGACACTGACAGACACTGACAATCCCAAAGTACTGTTTTCTGCTCTGGGCCAAAAAAATCACTTCTGTTCTGTCTGTCTGATTTGAAAGGTGGCGCAGAACCACCTTTCCCAGCTCCACGTAAATCTCCGACTCACGAGGAAATCACTTTTCATGTAAAATTGAGACTAAGGTCATCATCATCAATTCTTCAGTAATTTTTTCATTTCATGTGTCCAGGTGGTCACAAAATTAAGGTGTCGTCGGAAGGAATATTATTTTGTGATTCGTCAAGGCTGGGTTGGTTTCTTTAGAATCTTTCGTTATTTCCTACTAAAATTGTTCCTGTGAATATGTCATTGTTGTGCTCAGATCAGAGCAGGCTATAAGAACTATTTTAGCGCCCGCAGGAAAATGATGGTTTCATCAGGAGTTCAAATAATTTGAACTCCTGATGAAACCATCATTTTCCATAAAATAATTATTATTTTATTGTTCTCCCTTTCCAGTAGTTACACTACACATTATTTTGATATCTGTGAAGGTTTCAGCGGAATATGTGAAGGCATGAATTCGGACCCTTGGTTTTATTTATAAGAATGAATCAGCTGATAAAGTCTTAACCGTAATTATGCTCAGGAGAGTCAGAACACATAATTCTCATACATTGACACGGACATAGCTCTCGGATTGTTTCCAATGTTCTGTACGAAATTATTGATTATGACGTCAACCTGTGGTAAAATATATTGGTAACGTCATAATCGTCGGTGTATCTAGAGTACGTAATAATTCTTAATGGGTACATGGATTTATTTTCACATAAGTAACATCATCCATTTAATTTTACATGCAAAGAAGTTTCCTTTTGAAAGCATTCTCACTCTCACCAAATGATTTGACTTTTTTTGTCAGCTAATTTTGCTTTTTTCCTTTAATCCGGATGGCTTGTTTTGTTGGATGTACCCTTCAGTTATTTGTAAAGGTTATTTCGTGATAGCTAAAAAATTGTGCTACAACCACTTGCCACGTAGCACTGTAGCTCAGTCACTTGCTGTAGTACGCAATAATTGTTGTTGCAATTGCCGGCGGAATTAGATTATGGAATCAGATTATGTGAACGGCAGACCTTAATTATTTTATTACAGACGATAGTCATAAATGGTTAATTGTATTATTCTTTTACTTTACATTTGCATTGTTGAATTGGATAATTATATTTTTGAAGTACGGTATGGTCGGCCAGGTCAGATGCGGTCGTACGGTTAATTTGATTAAGTTTATTGACAAGTAATAAACTAGTAAGGGACACTGCACTCGCACGAATGGCTGGTAAATGAGAAAATTATGGCAGTGTAGAAATACC
>JAQGCA010001180.1:0-19180 GCA_034698945.1 Protaphorura quadriocellata
ATGTGGCTTTGTCTTTGTTGTGAAATATTTTTGAAACATGCGCATGCGGGCATGGCGACGGCACCTCAATGCCGCAACTTTAAGATCGCTGACGCAAAACCTATGTGAATGGGTGTCGCGTTTTTCGTTTTTGACGCTTCGATGTGGAATTTGTGGCAAAAAAACAAAACGCGCCGCGTTCAAAAAAACGCTGCCGCAAAAGCTATCTGAATCCACCTTTAGGTTATAACTATAAAAACTTTGACGGCATAATTGTAATAATTTGTAATAATATGTATAAAAATATAATTTCGACTTCAAAATTCTTCAAACCAACTTCATTTTACTTATAGTAGATTTAGTGTGTTCTTGTATGAAAAAGCTGTAATGGTATACTACTAACACAGAAATAAACTCAATCAATCAATCAATCAATCGCTGTTATTTTTTAAGTTCGAAAATACAACACTCATTTCTGTTTTATGGGCAGTCGCTTAAAATGTAACAGGCACATTGCGAGCATAATTTTCCTTACGTTAAAGCGGATACCAAACATGTGACCCATCATTTTTTCAGTAAGCCATACGTTTGGCTAAATTTTGAGCCCTTAGCCCTTAGCAGTTTGCCGAGGTGACAATGAGAGGAAACTCAGTCTTGACATTTTGAAGTGACGTTCTTTTCCGCTTAAACCAAAATCGCTTGTCCCAAAATTTTTCCAGCGCACAAGCATAAGTATGGCAATGGTTGAACAATCTTTCATACACCTGGTTAGCGCCGTTATTTTCTGAGGTCAAAAACGAAATTGCCGCACATGCTCAATTTCAAATATTTTCCAAAGGGGGATTTTTTGCCCAATTGGGCCAAGAAGCTAAGGTACTAATCGTATTGTCTAAATCGTGGAATTTTTAATAAAATACAAATTTTTGAATCATAGGAAGTAATCGAATTGCAAAAATTAATAAAATGGGTTGTAAATTGGGGTGTTGGTTTTGACAACATTTTTGAATGTTGTAACCCTTGGATTCCTCTTCAACTTAGGCAGGTTCTATCCCGTAAAATACAAGAAGCCAAATACAGCATGATACGTCTTGATTTCGTCGCGGATACCTTACGCCATCAGTCGTTCGTCATGTACTATTTCTATCGGGCAAGCGGTTTCATTTTCTTGGGTTCAGCCTTCACGAAAGCATTTGAGGAGTGCTTGGCTGCGACATAGCTAAAGTACAGCGAAATCCGACTACCTGCGATGTCCTGCAATATGCGAGTTTTTTCTTTTGCAATATAGAACCTTACCCCAGCTCGGTCCAAATCCATATCATACATGGTCGTAGCTCCGATCGATTTGAGACAATCGTTCATGTGCATCGTGTGTTCCACAGTAATGGTCAGATTCCTGACCCTGACATTCTGTGAATACCATTCCTTCCACCGAAAACAATCAAATTTGTCGCCATTACTGTTGTGCTAAGATGAATTAGCGGAGATGAATTAACATCGCAATTCCAATCTTCTTTCAATCCGAAATCCAACAGGTAAAAATTTCAATTTTTCTTTATTTATTTGTTTTATTTTGACCAATGCTGATAAGATTATAGGACGACACAACTGGAGAATCTTTTTTCGACCTATATAATCATAATATTTTAAAATTACTTTCCTCAAGATTTTGGTACACATTTTGCTAACTAGAACGGCTTGTATTCGATAGTGATTTAATTAAGTCACTTGACTTAAGGAGTCACAGGATAAATACATGTAGTTTGCTTCAAATTCTGTATGGTGCGGGTACCCCTAATAGTAGGATATTATCATTTTGTAGTGCGGCCACTCTAAATGACGCCGTTAAATTGAGTGTCATGTCAGGGAACTAGCCCATACACAAGCGCCTCAATACGGAGTCACTGTTACCAATATTATAAATGCGATTTAGATTTAGATTTAGATTTTGCTTTATTCAAATGCCAACCAATTCAACAAAGGTAAACAATACAATCAATGACTATAAACTAAACCTGTCTATGCTGTTCTCCCATCAGTCTTAATTACATAATTCGTAATTAATACCATTTTAGCATCAAATGATTTGTCATTTAAGTCAATATTTCTAGGTAAGGAATTTCACATTATATAAGCATTAAACCTCAAAGATTTTTCAAAATTGACATATTTATGTTGTGGGCACAGCATTAGTGGTCTTAATTTAGAATCACGTTAATTGAATTCATCATTGAACGTTTGATTCTGTTTAAAATTCTAATTCACATTGATTGGCAGATCTGAAGTTCCTTATACTGAGGGTGGATAAAGAATTGGGTGAGAGGAAAAAAAAGCACAAGTATATGACTGATCTCTCTGCTTACTTTGGTTTGTTCTCCGACAAGAATCTCAGACATTTAGACATTTAATCTTGTGAGATAAAGGAACAGTGATACCAAGAAATTTACCTCCGCTTCCACTATAATTTACGCTAATTCTGATCTCAATCGGCTTATTTTATTTTGTTTGTATTTCGAAACAGTTTTCGAAGTCTTGCTCTGAAATACTGGTCAAGGACTTGGGTCTGTTCTCTTGGACACTCGCTATGATATAAATCTGAAATCTGAATAAACATTTGCAAGAGCCCTGTTTGGTTGATTGATTGATACGTGTTTATCATCAAGTCATAAAATCCATAGCTCACACGATATAATCGTAAAACATGTCGCATTGAATCATCAGTGAGTGTCGTTAATTCCGACTATAACCACACTTAAAACTTATTTCTAATTTAATCCTAGGTTACTATTTCCAAAAAATAATTGGTCAGGCATGGTCATTGATATACAAAAGCTATGAGCATAAAGTGGTACAACTCACATAAGCAGGGTCGTCAAGCCCTGCTTATGCTTAATATCTTGAAATCTAAGCCTGATATCCCAGTGCAGTGACCAATGAGACCAAATCCTGTGAGTAGAGGGCAGAGACGAGTGGGCTCGTACTTTAACATGGCCTCTCAGGAGAAATCGCTTAAATGAACTTTTATATGAACCTCCCTGTCATAAGAATGTGGGTTAGGGATGCGTACTTTAATGCTATGAGCATGGTGAGGGGGGGGGGCGAGTAAGATTTTTGTGGCCCACATTATTCTGATTCTTCCTGTACTTGCGTGCCCCATGTGTTAAGAGGATGGGAATGTGCCTCCGCGTAGTTGGACGCCTTAGCGAGGCGATACGAAAGGACAAACATGATTAGTCAATAAATTTTAATTTTAGTCAGTAGAATGGAAATAGGACAATCACGGTTAGTCAATGTTGTTATTTGTGACTAAAAAATGGACAAAATAGAATTTTCATTCTTAAATTGTTGGGGAATCGTATAAAGCCTATCTCTTAACCCAGAAAAGTTACAGTCGTCTGACCAACATTGGGAAGAATAGACTAAATTTGAAATTTTCAAATCAGAAAAACCCAAAAATTTCTAGTAAATGTTGTCTGATTTTACAAAATTGTTGTCCTTTTTACGAATTTCTATAAGAAAATGGCTCCTCAATGCCCGGGATTCGTACTCGTGGCACACACTGTAGATGAGATTGACGGATTTTGGCCTGGCCGAGACTATGATGAAATTACAAAACATCCATTTACAAGGAATTCCACGCATGAAAATTGCCAATTTGATGCGGAATACACCTATGCGATTATCTGGGCTATTGCAAATGGTATTATCACCAACTCGCAATATATATCATCACGTCCAAAGCGCAATGGTAGGAAAGACATGACCAAATTCTGCTGCTCTGGTTTTACTATTTTCATAAATAGAATTGTTCATGGTGATGGAACGTATGTTCAGAGTGGGGTTGACGGGGATCCTTCTACTCTCGATCCATACACAAGACCATGTCACCATGCAGGAGGTGAATGTGATCCTACATCCCCAGTGCGTTCCTCACTAATTCGCTTAATTGCAGCGGGATTACTCGAGGAGAGTGTAATAAAAAATATTGAAGAACGTGGATGGGTCAAGAGATTATCAAGCGCATGCCTGCAGGCCTGAAGTATTTAGTAGAATTGAATTCAACACTGATCAAATGAATAGGTAATTGTGAATTTTTAATATAATTCCTTTACCGCAATATTTAACTAACATGATACAAATTGTGAGTGTGTCGATGTTGCCTCAAGATTAAGCAATTTTGTCGTACGGAAACTAATAATTTATTAATTTATTACAGAACCGGTGAAAACAGATTACTTGTTTATTTGGATCGGTTTAAAAGGAGGACGTCCTTTAGGGCAATTTTAAAATCGTATCATCAAAAGGTAAAACAAGAGTTCGTAAATGCCTATATGGGCAGGGAATTCAAGAAAATACAAGTAAATCTCATCAACATCAAGGCTGTGAGTGGACAGTGGACCAAGAATGTTCAGGAACGTCGTCATGTACGAAGCCGACTGGGCCAACATTTTCTGTAAGTGCTGATTTCTTTCTGATTTCTTTCAAAAAAGTGTAAAATTCTTAACATTGAAATTTATTATTCATCCGCGATTATAGTCCATTCGTTCACAGATTATTTTTTAGTGATTAGCCATTCACAGTAAAGGATATTTAGCAGACTCAGGTAAAACAAACTTCCGCAAATGACCTAATATAGCCTTAGACCACTTTCTCGATTAAGTTACATGTACGTTGTCACGCCAAACCATTGTCCTCCTCCGGCAGGACAATCAAGGTGTGTCGAACAAAATGTGAAAGAAGTTCGACTTTCTTTTGATTGCAAGGTTTTTTAGATGAGGTGAGATTTGACCAACCAAATACCTTGCTAGTGAAAATCGACTTTCTCCAATCCGGTGAAATAATATTTCGAATTTTCCATAAAGTATACTAAACAAGATGAGGTCGACGGATTTTGCGACGAGAATTCGACGATTTTTGTAAAAAATTCCCTTTACAGAGAATATTGTGGTAGGGTCATATTTTCTCACCCAAGTTGGTATTTTCGATTGAATCTTCCTCCTTACATGCCCAGCATTCCAGAAGACTCACAGCCAGTCCTAGGCATTCCATACTCGTGTTTAAAGTTAAAATTAAGACAGTAATATATTTTGAGATCTTCTCACAGTACTACATTCTCCATATTAAATTTAAATTACTTCAATTTCTATTAAGGACAGTAATCCAAAATATGACTTCTTCAGTGATCTGGCGTTAAGTTAGTAAACATGAAATAAACAGGATGTGCCTAAAAATCTAAAAGTGTCCAATTCTCTGTTTCTTAGGATTAGGATGACTCACAACGCGCGTATGGTTTTTGTCTCCTCTTTCAGTACGAGTATGTATCCACTGTTAAGTTGGTCTGTGCCAACTTTCATAGGTATTGCAATACGGCTGAGGAGCCCAGTTACTGCGGTGGCCCCTATAGAGTTCCTCGTCTCTACAGGGAAGAGTCTCAACGTAAGGAATCTCTTCGGAGAAAAGTTGAATGACTTAATAATAATAAAAAAATGGTTGACGTGCATACCCGTATGCAGCATGCGGCCGAGGGCAAACATTCAGCATTAGAGTTTACTCTGCGTGAAGTACAAGCCAAATGATGCTCCAAACAAGACCGAAAAGATTGCCGACTTACGCGAGAAAATATGTTGGAAACAACAGAAATTGATGATATGAAGACAAAGGCAGCTGCTTCAGGTGAGACAGTTCATGCATATTCGTTACCATAATTTGTTTCGGCGCTCAGCTCCTGTCAAAATTATTGCAATTCAGTGCAGACGTAGTAAGCAAACAGTGCAATTTCCATGTTCAATTTGTCGTTGACGTTACTTTCCAGGGTTAAATGAAAGTATGAAACATTCATCAGGTGAGGTCATTTACGATATTCACGATTACCCGCAACTGTCAATTATTACCCGACTATTAGAGATAGACTGTCGGATCAGATATTTCAATTATTGTGATACGGTCTGGAATATCAACGAATTGATCATAAGTAAACCAACCTGGCATCCCGTTGAATATTTTACTGAATATGAGTTTCGACTCTTCCAGTTTCGGAGACTCATTTACTATGCTTGCAACGAGCATGTTCCAGTTACTCCAATGGAGCCGTTCTAGCGTTTGAATTTGAGATGGAGTCTCGAACGCCAAGACTGGATTCAATGGTATTATCTTCAGGAATTGGCCCACTCCCACACACACATCAGACTACCAAATTGGCACCAACTCCTGCAGCATTTCCGGTTCCTCAGTCACCGTTGACTGCTTCGTGTTGTGAAACTGTCGATTTCCAAGACATGGTCATTTTATCAAAAACAATTCCGTTTTCTGTTTCCAGAATGCCGGCTGCTGAGTCTGTGGATGAAGAACTGACCTCTGAACCGATACAAGTGGAGGAAGGTAACGAAACCTCCATCGTGGAATTACGGCCTGTATCACCAGCCTTAGCTGGTAATAGTGTGATATTTTTATGCCTACCATTGACGAGCTGGGCGATTTACCAGTTCATTTGGATGTGCAAACTAAAAGTCCGGAAATTGAAAATATAAAATCGCAGTACTTTTCTGAGCTGGCTGGCAATGGTGACTTCGTAGAACTCCTTAATACCTACATTCTCGAAAATGAGTTGAGTGAGCTAGAATTACATTTGTTTCGTCTTACGTCATTTGTATTCTAAAACTGGATGTTGGAAGATAACACAGCCCGAGTTCAAAAATAACTAAATTGATATCCTAGACACTGTAAAAATTGTAGTCTTTGTTGTAGATCTTGTCAATATAGTCTTGTCATGACGTATTAGCACTTGTGTAGCAAATGATTATGCTTTCCTTGTACATGGCCTACGAAGAAGTTTTTCTGTTGTCAACATTCGGACCCATGTAAAGGAAAATTACGCATTAGCTTCACAAATACGAAATCAAAAATAAATGTTCGGAAAACTTGAAAACACTATCTTACTAGGTAGGTTCACACTATCCAAACAATTAATGTGGAGTTTGTGATTACAATACTGTGTGATCCATTGCATAAGAAGACCCTTTGTCTCCTGTGTCACCAACAATGACGTTAGTAAGTCAGCCACGTCATCACTAATGAATACGAGTAGGGACAGAACTTTGAGATTGCCTCAGAAATCTGAGAGACTCGTTAGCGAAATTCTGTTTCACTTTTTTTTGTTTGGAGTATGAGCTTACCAAGTAACGCTACGTTTATGCTTTTGCTTCAATATTTCGTGCTTTTCAGCAAATTACTACAAAGCAAATTACCTTTATGCATTTACAGTCTAAAGCAAAAATAATGCTGTGAATTCATTTTGCTTTGCTTTTACTTCGTGATTTTTGATTTTCCCTTCGTCGATTTATCGTAGGAAGCAAACTGACTTTGCTTTACTTTGACTTTCAAAGTTGAACCGAGTTCAACTTTTTAGGCAAAAGCAAAAGGGAAAAATTTTCTCCGCAAAGTTAACTATAAATGACACCCGTGCTTTTTGCGGAAAGTGAACTTTCCCCGGAAGTAAAAGCGAAGTAAGAGCAAAAGCAATGCAAACACTATAAACATAGCGTAAATAAGTTGCCAAATTATCTTCAAATTCGGCATAATTTGATTGTTAGTTTTTTTTTCAGGCTGGTTGTAGACAAGAACATCCTAGCCCCCACGCAAATGTTTGGATTTAAATCAAGAATTTGAAAATAGTTGGTTGGATTCCGTTCACTTGCCAGTCCTTGTACAGTCCATTCACACAACGGACATTCAATGTAAGTGTGGAGTTATCAGTAAGGACGATAACACCTTGTTCCAAAACTGTGAAAAAGGATCAACTGTCTTATTTGTGGACATGTCGGGTGAGGTAGGATAACTGGCCTCACTTCGGTGCCAATCTGCCAGTGTGCCAATCCCGCAAATCCGCACCAACATGTGACCCCAAAACTGCACCCAAAAATTGCGTATCAATGAAGTTGGCATATTCGCACCAATCCAGGGCAAATGAGCCTACCTTACCAATCCGCTCGGTATAAATTCGGTGAGGACTTACAAAGTGCGTCTGGATTAGTTTGAGCCGAGCCTCCTACCGGCGTACAGTGAAACTTTCCAAAAACTGTTTCATTGACGCAGACCTGCGTGTATCGTTCACCAAAACGGATGACGTCACTGTTCAACTTCCCGAATAGATTTGTGAGACAAATTTGACACAACTCTTGGTAACTTTGGGCAGAGCGATTTTGGAGTACTTCGGCGTACAAGAAATAACAGAATTTACTTGGCATTGGGAAGTACCATTTCCTCGTTTCCTCAACCTATAGGACATGACAAAATATTTAAATTGGCCAAATATCGTAGTATACCTAATTCATACCAGGTGGGCGCATTTATGGTCAATGTTGGGAGCCGGAGCCGAAGAAATGCACGGAAACTCAGCCACGTTGTGGGATGTCAGACTGTGACGATGTTTTGAATTTGACCCATCCATAGCTGCTATGAATAAAAATGTGGCCATTATTGACGGAATGAGATTTGACTGCATATTGGAATTAAGTTCAACGATTGATGAAGAGACAAAACTGACGAATGAACCTGACATATCAAATGCTTTTGGAGTTCCGAGTGTCGTTGGATTGCATCGTTTAAAAACTTTGCTGGAATGTACTGGCACATTCGTTCAATTTCCTTCAACTTTCATGACCTTGGAATAATTCACTCTCAGTATAGTAGACAATTTGACAAATTACGCTGACGCTTGAGAAGACATATCATCAGTTTAAAAACTGAGATACCTTGACAACACTTCCATTGATAGATAGATAGATAAAGGCTTTTTTATTTGGCCATCTTTTCAGAATAAACTGTTGCAAACAAGGGGACCATATTTGATAACAAATAGAAATAACAGAGAAGGAAAATATTAGAATACAATAGACATCACCTCAACTAATCAGAGCAGTACACAATCATCATTTACCTTGTTAGAATCCAGTCGTCAACAACATTGAAACAGGTCGTATCCAAAATTTCTTCTGTTCTCAAAAGGACGTATCCATAATCCTTCTGCTCACGAAAGGTCGTATCCAAAATTTCTTCTGCTCACGAAAGGTCGTAACTGGAAAAACCTGATTTTTCAGGAGAGCGAAAAACTGATCTATAATTCAGTAATCCGTCACATATTACAGTTTAATCAACCAAAAATCGACTAAAAATTTAGACACACAATTCAAACTTAAAATTTTAGTTTAGTCTCAACGCAAAGTAGAAAATCTAGATACGTCTTTTCCGCACAGAGCTCAACTAGTACCACTATTAGCGCTCCTTTCTGGCAATTCGGCGTAAACAGGTCGGCTTACGTCCTTTTCCCAGTAAGTTTTGAAATGAAACAAGGCAGTTAAACTTTGAATCCCTCATGCAGAAGTCAGTATTCTGGAGTTACTTACGTCTTTTTCCTTGCATACGGAGTATTTTTTTCTTGAATTAACAAGACCAAAATCTCATTTTCTCCCAAAATCCAGTTACGACCTTTTGTGAGCAGAAGGAATTTCGGATACGACCTTTCGTGAGCAGATGGAATTTTGGATACGTCCTTTTGAGAACAGAAGAAATTTTGGATACGACCTTTTCCAACTTAAGCGACGATATCATACAAATTTTTCCAACGACTTAACCATTATCAAATTCAGGACTATAATCTTTCAAAAACTCGTTACATATTTAACAAATAAGAGATTCCAAGTCAAAACCAATAATATTGCACGCTTGTTGTAACAAAGTAAAAATCCTTATGATTAGTTCTTTGTATACAAGATAGATGTTTAATAGGGTTATTTTCCAGGATGGGTGGGGTTAGATGGTTTCGACATATATGGTAGTTAGTTTTGAATTATTGTGTTTTGGAGTTGGTAAGTGGTGTGTTAGACTGTATTACGATTGGAGTTGAATTGATTGTTGTTATTGGATTGGGAGGGATGCGGGTTAGTGATTGTTTTTTATGATCCACCGTTGTAGGTGGGGGGGTGGGATTGGTTCTCAAAGTCGTGGTAGGCATTTGTAATACGGATTGTAGTGGCGGTGGTCGATGCATCCTGATGCTTGTGTGGGAGTTGGACGCGCGTAGGAACGCACGTCACGTGTTTCGGTGGAACAAAAGTTTGGACCGCCATCACAGTGCAATTTGGTTTAGTCCATCTGGTATTCTGTTTGTGGCTAACGTCAACGTTCACGGCCATATTAGTAAGCATAACAGTGATATAGGTAAGATTCAATGCCAGCTTCACTTGTGTCTGATTTGTACGGGGATTGTGATACTCCTAAGGTGGTTCACTCCTATTGTCTAGTTATGGACCTGGTATTATATCCTTTTTTATGTGTCGAATAGAGAAGCCGCAGCTAGCGGTGTATTTGTTTGTATGTTGATATTTATTCACCAGACAGAGTCAAACAATTATATAGATACTGAAATTAGAGGAATATGCCACAAGTATCAGAATGGTAAAAACATTTGCTACGACAAATTGTTAGTGGAACTACTTGACTTTTCGTGGAGGCTGGATTTGAGAGAAGGTACAGGAGCTTCCGCAATTGATCTTCTCAATGAATCCAGCTTCCTCGATGATATATTCAAAGATTTTTATAAAATCTTCAACCTCCTTTTGGCTGATACGGACTGAGATAAGAAGAAAGTTGACGATACTTTCAAATTCTAAAGTGTTGTAGTAGAACTATCGTAGAAAGATAAAAAACAAACCTTAGGTCCGTAGTGCTTTGGGAACTGTACTCCAGGTTTATGTACAACATTCATGTGGAACATGTGAATTGACCCTAAAAATTGACAATTAATAATCTGATGGTTGTATCGAACGTGGTCGAGTGTACTGTGTCGCACATTTTAACACATGATTTAGAATTGGATTAGATATTTTATAAATTCTTGCACTAATTAACATAACCAACATATTTTCATAAATTAATAATGATGAACCAATTTTCACCGACATAAATTAGTAACGATATAATCGCGCACTGATTTATCAGTGTGCGCATCTATTTAATTCAAATGCAAATATTATATACGGCATCCTGTATAATCAATTCTAAGGCAACCTGCGAGTGAGAGAGAAAAAGTTGAGACGATGTGATAGGAAGAATTCCCTAAATTTTACTATAATTTCGATTTTCTGTCTCAAATCGCCATGCACACAAGTAAGAATTTTATACGAACTCCCTAGCCCAGCCGCGCCGGGTGATCTTGTCAAAGACATGTGGTGGAATTGCATTATCTAAAAAATGTAGTTGGCAAACGCCGTAAAATTTTGGATTCGAATTGGCTCAGTTCGCTGCGAATAGTATTAGCAAGATTAATTGTCAACTGACGTGATTCCAATCAAGCCAACGTTCCTGCTAACTCCAACCACCGGGTCATTCTTGGTGGCATACCTGTCCAAGGCCTGATAGCTACATCTTTCACTTTTACATTTTCGGGAGCGGCCGACACTCTAGTGTCGTCGTCAGTTTCACCAGTGTCGTCGTCACTTGCACTAGTTCCATCCACACTTGAGCTGGCACTATCGTTACTAGGAGTAGCACTAACCTCGGTTGCACTGATGTCATCAGCACAGACGCCAGCGTCATCCTCACTTTTGCCTGATAGGCCTTCAATTGATGTTGACGAATCACTTGTGCTGGACTCATCAATTTTGACCCTATTATCATCATCTTCAGATAAAAGTTGATCCGAAACATCGGAACAACCCCGGGAGTTTTCTCCACTCCCAATTCAACAACTCCCATTGGTGTTTCCATTATCCAAAGGGCTAGAAATCATGGGAATGAAACGGTACATAAATATAAAAACGAAAAGAAATTACGGCTAGTAAATAGCAATAATATAGACACTATTACACTGACCTGGGCCCTTTCTCGACGTATTTTTCTCCAGATTCGCCCACTCTTCTTGCAATACACATAGATTTCTCTCCCAATCCACAGAGGTTTAACGCACCAGTCGTTGATATGATTTTTCTATTATTTCTCTCGTAATTTGAAAACTGACAAGTCTGCTACGGACCCTTTACTTTCTAACGACTGAACGGATAGGCGTCCCAAGCCAATTCAGATCCATTCATTTTTTTTAGACTAAAACACTAAAATAAGGTACAATGTACAAGTTGGACGATCCATAAAAATGACAATTGACAGGAAAATTCATAAAAATATACAAGTAAACTCCGTGTGTGCAGCTGCCTTCGCGACGAAAACACCTTTTTACAATCAAACTGAAATACCAATATAAATATTATTGTTATGTCAAGAAGCATAAACCAACAAAATGAACGTTCAAGACCTTGCATTTTATACAATTCTCAAATTGTCCTTCGAATCCCCCCTTCCTGCATAATGTATTGTTACCAACAAACATCTGTGGGTTAGGGCCTTTGAGCCACAAAGACAGATTGCATCCGTTGCATAATATCCGTCTAGACTCAAATTCTTGTACTCGTCAGTTCCAGAACCCTTGACCCCTAGCCCTATTCAATAGTCAGGAAATAGATTGCCAAACTCAGCATGATGATGCAATAACCATCCTTTCATATGTATTCTCACAATATAAACGACCATCACACACAAAACTGAGTTTCCACAAATTGAGTTTGCACCTGTCTAAGTATGAATCTGTCAAAGTTAAATAGGCTCCAAATAGTTTCACTAATTAACGGCGAACCTTCGGTTGCTCCATTATGTCCACGACAAAAGAACCCCTACAAGGCGCCCACCAATTAAATCCAAACAGACCGTTACCCCCTTATAGTAAATACAATAAACAAATATGAACCCCCATTCCCTCGAAAACCAAACTAAAATATTTTATAGCGCGATGGCGGTGTGTTTGACCACTGGAGATTCAATATCAAAATTAAATCGTCGTCAATGTTGACGTTAGTCACAAACAAAATACCAGAAGGACTAATCCAAATTGCACTGCGATGGTGGTCCAAACTTTTGTTCCACCGAAACACGTGATGTGCGTTCCTACGCGCGTCCAACTCCCACACAAGCATCAGCTTTTTAGGCCTAGAAAAATGGAAAAGGTAAAAGATCAGAGACAGTGTAATTTCCTTGTGAATGCATTCGTTGAAAAACTGTTCACTTTGCTGTCAAATATAAGTAAGGTCATGAACTTGGAGCCTGACATTGAGAACACGTACTTCGTCCTTCATATGGAAAATATTGTTATGGAATGTTTAAGTTACTATGAAAATGGTTGATTAGCCTGTTATTATCCTATTATTACATTGGTTATGTTACGGAATGAAATGTTGGACTTTGATTTTTAACTATTGGATTTATTGACATTGGAATTTCGGGTTCAGGTAAATGACATGAAATGTTAGTTCTAGGAATAGTGTCTAAGCTTTAACAAATATTTCTCTGGTAATTTATTACTAAAACCTTCTTCGTCACTGTGTGACACTCACCGATGGATCAATTGGGATTTATTCTTATTGTTGTGAGGAATGTTGTGCTTTGATATGTGAATAAACAAATCTGAATCTGAATCTGAATCTGAAGCTGGCATCTACCACCGGCACTACAATCTGTATTACAAATGCTTACCAACGTTAACGTTAGCCACGACCTTGAGAACCAATCCCCCCCTCCCCTGCAACGGTGGATCATAGTCCAAACCACTAACCCCCCCCCCCCCCCAATCCAATAACAACAATAAATCCAATCGTCAATACAATCCAACACACCACCTACCTGCTCCAAAACACATTAATTCGAAACTGACTACCATGTATGTCGAAACCATCTAACCCCACCCATCCTGGAAAATAACCCTATGAAAATGTATAAGATAAAGATCTTATACATTCTTATCTATACCTTTCTTTTGAGCTTTATTTTTGGCCCGTGGCACAAAGGCAGGAACGCAGGATGGACAGGCATATGTTCTACTCTTAATAGCTTCACAAGACTTATCACTCATGGTTAAGCAACAATTCTACCTATGATAAAACTCAAAGCAATATACACATTGTAACAAACCGAAACCTTCATAATTCTCTTCACCATACGTGTACATACCATGTAAGACCACACTGACTACGACATTGAAATGGAGTTCAGATTCGAAATAAGTTAACAACGCTTATGAGAGAGTGGCTCTAGTGTCATCTGTGTGAAGTAACGTCATGCAGTCAATTTTTAGGGCTCATATTTTGTAAATTCATCATACAATTTTTTGTTTAGACAGTAGGACCATACCTAGTAGAAAAGTTGTCGCATTATTTTCAAGAGGCCAATACTCCAGTTCTCAAAAAAAAGTTACTTCCAGATAGTAAACAAATCTGTTTGGAGAGTAATGTCTTACCTATAGGCTGTGCTGTCAAGCTAGTTTGGTCAAAATTATTAGTTGTATGTAATTAAGACCCTGTAATCATTACCACTAGTTTTTATTAATTTCAAAATATATTGTTTGAACATATGATAAGGTAATCATTTGAAATATTTTCGAAACTTGATGACTCGAAATGGATTGTTTTGTTCATAGTCTCTCAACCCAAGAACTTTTCCTGTTTGTATCTCTGAGGATTCCAGTGGATGGGTCAATCTCCGAAGATAAGCGTCTGATGAAACTGCTCATGCTGGATCGACTCATGTCACCAGAGCTTAACTCTTTGAGGAATTCTGGATCCTCAAGCTGAGAGGATATTGACAAGGATCGTTGTCTTTGGCGTTCCCTTCCAATTCTTTTAAGCTCAGCGTCCGTCATTGATTCTAGAAAATACAAAATGGGAACTGAAGGCAAATCAATAGAAGACATTCCTTCTCGGCTGGTTTTACCCTACTACTAGTGGTACCTTCCTTATTCCAAATGGAAATTAACCCACCCTCTACGACAAATACAGCAGGATGTTAGATCGCGTCCGTGCCCGTGCACTACGTCAAATTTAATTAATATTTCTCTTATTTTCTTAATTTCTTTTATTCAAATTAGAAATTTTGGAATTAACCGTTATCAATATTCAGACCATGTCAAAAAAACCAACCTTTTCTACTATTTGGTCGATTTCCGCTTGTTTTCCGTATAAAGGTTGATGGAGTTGCTTGACCACAGGTAGAACATTTTCCACTGCTTCCAGCTACTGCTACTTCTATTGAATCCTCCATATCAAACAGCCACGGAGATACTGAAGTCGGAATTGATTGATCGTCAATCATTTATTCAATCACAATGGCTCAACTACAATAAGACATTATTTTAATTTATACATTTCGTGGTATTTCTTAAATAAATTCAGTTAAGCTAGTTTTGAGCACGCACGCACGACAAACATTTTGGTTGGTTAAGGTAGGGTAACTTGTACCACATTGGTGCCATTGTCTCAACTTACCCCAACCGCTGTATGTATGATTAGGAGAAGCCGAGTTAAGTAACATTAAAGTATTGCCAAGCTTATATAAATTATGCTGACTAGGCCAGTGTCTAGGCCCATTGCAGTCGACTCCGTGACAGAAAAACATGTTTGCCCCACCCCTTGACCAAATGATCACGTGACCTTCAAGCTCTTTCCACAAATGGCGAATGCGCGTACTCGGACGAAGTTGGGGCAAGTTAGTCAACCTTAACCTACTTCAATCAAAATCCTCTTCTCAATGAATGCGTAATATATATGTGATAGTGATTTCTGAGCAGTTTAATAAATTTTCCGCTTACTTTTCTCCAAATACTTGCACCTACGATAAGTCTGGTGTTTAAGTGCGGTCACGGTACCTGCCTCAAAGTAACGAGAAGCTCCAGCTAAAACATAGGCATTAAAGAAAAATTCCACTTCCTTGATTGACACAATAACAACTTTTATTTTCGACTGTCAGAGAAAATATGACTAAGTTATTTTCCAAACATTTACAATCAGAATTATTAGAAACGTAAATAAAAATAGTCTGTTGTGCCAATAATGAATTACTAAAATCCATATACTAAGGGAGTTCATAATATTCAAGCAAAAAAAGTTGATGAAGATTTTGCAGCTATCAGTCCTGTTGAAAGTGTTTCGATGCTTGTAGCAACCTGAAAGTTTTGCCCATACCAGTAATGCTTAGTCAAGACGTCGGAGATATTGGTCTTCACAAGCCTACCAGTTTAGGATTAACAAATCTCAATTTTGTGGAATGTTTGGACAGCATGAGCTTACCTAGAGAAAATGTGGTGTATGTTGGTGTTGACGATAATCCAAATCAAAACAATATTCTACAGAACAAGGAACCTTGACTACGCCCTTCTCTAAGAGGTTGGCCAATACTGACCACAACAAGTTGTTATTTTTCGGGAAGTGCTCAAGAAGTAAATTGAAAATAGGTCTGTCCCATGTGCACCTCGTTGTTTACAAAATGACTCCAGAGGTCAAAAATGCCCCATGCAATCCATGCACTTCATATTAGGTAGCCACGGGATTGCTCGTCGAATATCCATCCGTTGCAAAAATGGAGAGTTTGAAAATTATTTTCAGTATTGGCAAACCTATAAGGGAGATGTTTCATTGAGATTGCTACAGAATATAACTTTTATTGAGTGAATGATTGTTTGTTTGTTTGAAATGAAATTTGAAATGAAATCCTTAAATGTCACTTTTACATGCACTTTTTCCGGATGGGAAATTATATTATTGAGTGTTGTGCAGTTAGAAGGAAAGTTTTAATTTTATAATCAAATTCCACTACAAAGTATAACAGGAAGTGATTCGGCCTTCCTTACAATTTCTCAGCCCATGAATAAATGTGTGCCCGGGAAAACATTGATTGCTTTTTTCTTTTTATTAACTCTTTTGGCAGGAATTCTTTCCTAACATATTTTTGTAGTCAATTTAGTGAAAGTTAAGGGTCTGGAATCTCTGGAATATCGTCGTAGACAATTTCCTTTCTTTTCAGTAGTTTTGAATCCTCCGTAGACAAACCAGAATTGTCGTCAGTCTGCATTGCTGTGGCTGGAAGATCGTACGAATTCTCAATTTCGTCAGCCTCAACATCCGAGTCGATCCCTTCATTCTTAACTTCCATCAATGATCGTCCTATACGTCCAAAAGAGAACAAAAATAGAAAGTTATTATTATTTTTAAATTATCAATTACTGCTAACAGAAGGTCAAAGTAGTGTCGGATTTGCACTAATTTCAAGTTCATTTCCAAGACTGTGGAATGTAAAAAGTACGAACGTCGTTAAAAACTGAAAATGAATGAAACTTAGCTAAAACCGCACCTTTTCTTGAATGGAAAAGGACTCGTGAATTGGGTGCAAGGGCAGTTGTTTTCTTTTAATAGATAGATCGGTAGATATTTTTGCAAGAAAACCCCTTTAATTGAACTTCCGAAAAAGAATCAGTTTCCTTCGTGGACAGAGACAGAGACAATTGAAATAAAGTTCAGGAATTTGAACTGGGTCAGTTTAAATACAATGTAATACGTGCACGAAGAATTTTACGGATGAGGACAACAAAAATGTTAGCAATATTTTGATTCCATGATAATGTCCGAGATCCTAAGTTCGAAGATCTTAAGGATCCATTAATAGTCTTAGCAGACTTGGGTCAATTACATTGGTAATTGTAATTTCAATTACAAAATACAATTACAAGTACGTAATTGTAATCAATTACATCTGAAATTGTGCACGTAATTTTTAATTGCCTTACTGATTAATTACTTGGAAGATGTTTGTAATTGTAATTTTTTCTCAATTACATTTGTTGACAAGTAAAGATTGAACCAAGTTTTGGATAGTGAAAGCAAATATGTGTTTTTAGTGCTGATAAACACGAATAAAGTTTATTTGAATGAAATTGTAATTTGTCTTGTAATTGTAATTGTAATTATAATTGTAATAGAAAATCCAATTACAATTACGTAATTGTAATTTGTAATTAATTACTTCAAAATTTTTAATGTAATTTGTAGTTGTAATTCAATTACTTTAAAAAGTGAGGGTGTAATTTGTAATTTGTAATTATATACATTTTCAAAGTAATTGACCCAAACCTGGGTCTTAGGATGTAACACACAACTTAATAAGATTAAATATTTCGTTACAACATGTAGTCTACTTGTCCACTTTCCACTAAATTCTGTTAATTAAATCGTTCGTACCAGCCAAGCCACCATCATCGTGTAAGTGTACAAACGTAAACTAATAATAATATTTTCTGAGTACAAACCTTGGAGTTCGGCTGCTTTCACCTTATTTTCCCATTTCTGAGTGTTCTCTGGACATGCCTTTCTTTTCGACGCGCGGATAAATTCTCTTTTTTCTTTAAAAATTTCGAGGACGGCATCTCTAGGAAGACGGGAATCTTTGCGAATCATGTAAAGAAACACTCCGCCTGGGGTTCGTCGTCGTGTGTTATTCTAAAGTGAATTGTTAATGTTAAACGTGTTTAGTTTTTCAGTAATTAAATATTAGCTTAAAACATTCAAGGTTTTCAATTAAAAATAAGAATTGAGTGGATAAAAATAATGAGTCTTGCCTTTATCATCATACCACCAAGGCGTTCGATTTTGAGTGTTTTGAAGAATAATTTTATACACGTCTCTCGTCCGAGTGACTTCATCGCATTGCCTATAATATGTCCAAAAATCATCTCAGTTCAATCATAATTTTATTTCGGACGAATTATGTTGTAATTAACTGAGTGGGAATTTAACTTAACTTACTGAATAAGTATTTCTTCCCCTCATTTAAACGGTTTGCCATATCGGAGGCTAATCTGTGGTCTGGTATTTCTGCCAATTTCTCTTCCAAGATTGACCGGCCGACACTTTTCTTCTTCGGTTTAACATCAACCGTCTGAGAAAAAAAAACAGATTAGTATAAATTTCAGTTACTATTTTGGTAAATATATCCGCTTTGCCTGATCGATGCTCTTCATACTACTAGTTCGACTACTTTAGAAAGCACTCGCTAACTAGAATACGGGAAGTTTAAACGAGTTTCAATTACTTGACTTCGCTGAATTTAAAAGCTAAAAACTAAATGAAGGATTTGGAATTGACGAAAAAACGAAGAGAGAGCATAATTTGATATGTCCTAAGATATTTATATCACAAACTTGAGTCAATTACATTGGGAATTGTAATTTCAATTACAATTACGTAATTGTAATTGTAATCAATTACTTTCAGAATCCCACCTGTAATTTGTAATTGTAATTAAAAACTTTAGAAATTGTATGTAATTGTAATTGTAATTT
>JAQGCA010001181.1:0-19176 GCA_034698945.1 Protaphorura quadriocellata
AGTCCAATTCCAAGTACGGACTTGTACTTGGTACTTTGTACTTAAGTACAGGTTGAAAAGGAATTGACCCATCTCTGGGTTAGATGAGGATACGCATGGTCGCCCAGGACGGGTGGAAGCCTGGACAAGGCAGAGTAGAAGTAGGACGGGAATATGTGTTGGATATAATGTAAATAATGTTTGACCATGCCTTAAGTGAATGTGAATTAATGAGAGTAATTATTAGCATGTGAGAGGTTAGGTTAGATGAGGATAGGTTCGGTCGCCTAGCACAGGTGGTCACTTGTACGAGGTAGACTAGAAGTAGTTGGATGTTTGGTTGGATATGATGTGTTTCGCCATGGCTTACGGTGAATGTCTATTAATGAGAGTATTTATAGTATATTATGGGCTAGGTTAGATGAGGATTGGTCCGGTCGCCCAGCACAGGTAGTCGTGTAGACCGGGTAGAGTAGAAGTTGTGGACGACGGAAATATGTGTCGGATATAATATGTTTGACCATGCCTTAAGTGAATGTGAATTAATGAGAGTAATTATTAGCATGTGAGAGGCTAGGTTAGATAAGGATTGGTCCGGTCGCCCAGCACAGGTGGTCACTTGTACGAGGTAGACTAGAAGTAGTTGGATGTTTGATTGGACGGGAACATATGTTTTGGGAAGAGATTGGCGCCAAGTCTGGAAGAATCACGACCAACCTCCGCCCAAACACCTAGTCCATCATAACAATCCACTCGCACTCAAAATTTTATTCTTCATTTTATTTAACAATCTTTCTTTCATGGATTCTCATCAATTTCTATTTCCAAGTCAAACGGTCAATTTATCCAAATTACCTCAAAAATGTTTGTATGTCCAAATTCGCGAATTGACCATAATATTGGCACGTGCCACTCGGCATTATCACAACTTTTATGCAGTTAAATCTATGACGATCTTGAATTACTTTGGATTATTTCTTTTGTGCTACGCGATGAACGGCTGTAAGGTCATAAACTCTGCCATCGCGTAGCACATTTGGGATAATTATTTATTTGGCCGACCCTTCTCTGTACCTGTTTTATGGTACAAGAGCTGTGTGAGAATCTGAATTTGAATCCTAAATTCCTCTGATTGACAGAATGGAAAAGATACCTAACTGACTTTTCCCTGATTTGGACATTTAATGTTCATGAACTCTGCACCTGTCTTATGGTACAAGAGCTTGTGTATGAGAATCTAGTTACTAATCCTAAATTCCCAACTGTGTAGTTTATGTTAACTACCAACTGGACTTGGACCTTTTTGCTAATATGGAAATTGACATTCCGTTTCATGTTCAAACCAACCTTCGTCGTTTGTCCCCAAAATATATATTTTGGAGACAAAAAATACTGCACCAGAATTTACACAACAAATACGAAAAATAATAAAATAATATCTATCGTACCATATGTAATCCTCTTTTCCCCCTTCTTATTCCGTGTCCGGAAATTTTGAAACAATGATTTACCAGCAATGACTAATTCCTTAAGACCATTTATTAACGCTATACCGGTTGGGTCATTGATCCAAACGTTCTCACTTCCAAAACTTTGTATCACAAAAATTTTGGAGGGTGTAACGCTAGTACAAAGACCCGCTAGTTTTTGTCGGCAATTCGGTAAAGCTTACCCTGTCAGTTTCTCGGTGCAAAGGATCCCCTCTCCTGACATGGGGGTCCCACATGACATTATAGTAATCGTGCACCCCTCTTGGCCTGAAGAGAATGGGAAGCAAAATTCAAGGTCAACATTTACAAATTTTACAGTTCTATGTGTCGCGACCACGTAAATCATTTTTTTTTACCGCGGAATATTGTTTCGGTATTTGGGTCGAGCCCATACTGGCTGTGGAGGACTCGAAAACACAAAGAATGTTGTAAAAATAATGGGTTTTAAAGTCAAAATTTAATTTTGTCAATCTAATGAAAAGTCTTAATCACTATTACGTCTAAAAATATGGAACAGAGTGGTCAAAAAATTAATATTTCCCGAGAAATATGAGGGGGGAATAAAGAAAAGTTTGTTTTTGTTAACTGATGTTTTTAAAAGAAGGAAAGGGTTTGAAATCGATAATTCACTAATTGTAAGTATTAGAAAAGAGTCAATCAATATTTCAGTAGCCAAATTTCCGAAAGGGACAAAAAGGATATTTTGGCAGAACTTGCACAATTTCAAGGGTGAAGGCGAAATCGTTTTAATATAGCTGATAGCAGTCGAAAAGCCGCCTGGCGCCTGGGTGCAATGCCTCAAGGTTACTTGTCTTGACCTGGTAATTTCCTGACAATTGACGCAGAGTTAACATTTCAAAACACTTCCAAGAATGGTGGTGTGGTGAATAATACTAAGCTTTTGAATGAACTGATTAGGGAGGATTAGGAATTAGGATTACAGAAAGATAGTATTAGTGAATTAGTGTGCCTCAAAAGCGTGCCAACTGGGGCCACAAGTTTGTCAGCCCGTTTGCATTTGCACACGTGCAAAATTGCGTCATTCACAATTCAATTCGCAGGAGTAGATTATGTGTATTTGTTTGGATACAATTTACAGCAAAGTATAGAATGCAGTTTCAGTCTGGATTGGATTTTCAAGAATGCCATGTCCTGTTCCTGTTAAAAGTTATTGACATTCCAAATTGCACGATGGCGTAATTTGGGATATCAAGACCGGGTTTCGGGAAACGTCACTTTGACAAAATGACATCTGGGTCAAATAATTTGATATGAATTGTCAAAGATGGAAATTCTTTTACCAAAACCTAAAGGATTTTCAAAAGTACGGATCAATAACCGATATTTTGACATATATTCAAAGAAGGTGACCAAAGTTGAGAAATACGATTATATTAAATTCATCATTATTATGATCAATGATGATGATTATTATGATTATACATTATGATTATTCTTATTTATTATGCACACATTTTTGCTCGAGATTTAAGGCTGGATCCGGGTTTCAGATTTTGCAAAACTGGAGTTGGAATGATACTGTGATGTGAATTTCATATTATAGGATCATATTTTATGATAGTTTTGATAGAAATGGTTTGGGGAGACTGGAGATGATGGAGGACTACATGGGGAGTTAGGATCTTCGTCTTCATACTCGGAAACGCACTGTCAGACTCATTCACCTTCTACTACAAGGTCCCACAATATTTACTCTCAAAAGCGATATATACATTTTGTATATGAATTCCATTCCAAAGAGGTATAGAATGATCAATTCATCGTAATGACGAAAGTGTAAGCCGTAAGAGTTTGGAGCGTTGAAATTATGTCTCAGTTAGGAATTCTGTTCCACGATAGCTGATACTGATATGATTCATCATAAAATTCAGTACCTAGTACCTATATGAAAGATTGTCTCAAAAAGCTCACTTCTACAGAAGCCGGATCCTAAAAAGTTTGGTGAGACCCTAGAATGAAGATGAGATTGCACTATATGAAAGTGTGAATTGAGCGATCCGAATCATAACTCTGACTCACTACCTCGTAAAACTTGCTACTCAAATCAATGCTACAAAACAGGAGCTCACTTCAGAAGATGATGCGGATTGTGAATCACACTCGAATAATAGAATGCATATATCTCAAATTCTTCTACAGGGACGTTCAGAATTAATATGCCCACTTGGTGTTCCCAAAGAGGGAAAATGCACAGGAATGAGAGAAATTCCGCGGGGTGTAAGATAAACTCTAACCAAACTGAACAAAATCTCCAGAAAAATTTGCCCAAGCGAATAACTCAAATTAATAGGAGAGGTTACCATTTGCAGGCATCGACTAACTACTGGAATATGTGATGGTCTTACACGCTTTGACAATAAACGAATAAATATGCAACCATGATGCATTCTTGAGTTTTTAACGTTCGGCGCAAGGATATGTGGACATTTTATATGAACCACCATGTATCATACAAAAAGAATAATAAAATTCCTTAGAGATCGAAGGACGAAGGTCTAGATGAGTGGAGGATGAGACTTGAGGAAGCCAAATAGGTTACGTGCAAAACATTCTTTCGGATTCGGAGTGAGGATGAAGATGAAGTAGAACTTGACTTATTTTTTTACTATTGCTTAATCTCAATCCCCCGTAGCGGAATTGCGAAACTCATGTCTGGTCCAAGTTCTCTGCAATCAATCCATCCTGGATTTATTTGTGTGCGAATCCGCATACATTGCAAATAAATGAGATCAGGAAGGAAAGGAATGACAAAATTGTTCAATGATAAGAGCAAGAATAACAAGAAATAATCTAAAGCTATTTCACTGTTTCTCCGCATAAATGCATTTCAAATTCACCAAAACATTTTTTATTTAAAATTTAATCGGGTAGTCAAATAGATGCTTTGCATGAAGAATTCAAGGAACGAGGAAACGAAGTGGCCAAAGAGACATGGATATTCATTTTTGGATGATTCTTTCATTGGATTAGATTTGACCTCTTTTCTTTTGGACTCCTTGTGATTTGACTTGAAGTATTCTTTGGATTTTATTTTCATTGGGTTTTTGACCTCTTTTCTTTTGGACTCCTTGTGATTTGACTGAAGTATCTTGTCTTATGAACGAATTTTGCTTGGTTTAGGAAACAAGTGTGGAACACTGTCTGAAATTGGATGAAAGTAATATTAATATTTCGAAAACAGAGCAGCAGGGGACCGGCGACTGTGTCCGCAGTTATTTCTATTTCCAATTTCCAGTTTCTCTGGTAAAAGGAAAGGAATAATGATTTTCTAAGAAATCCGTCTTGCTCTGATGCTCTGAAATATATCCGGTTAATAAGCTAAAATAAGAATTTTTAGAGCAGTGTCGAGACAAGTAGCAGGCTTGTGTGAAATAATGGGATGTTTAAGTCAAAGTCAACCAACCGTCCGATAATGAGTTAAACAAATACAAGGTTTACACAGGTCGTAATGGAAAGTTTTATTTCGGATCGTCTACCTGCTTTCCTCATATGTATGGGTTGTAAAAACACAGACGACGAGAAGCAAATTGACTAATTAGATTAGCCCAGTTAAGATAAATCAGTAATCATTTGTTACAAAAATCATACGAATATGTGAGCCGTCAGGATAATAACTGGGAGTGTTTAATTTAATCCCTCTTCATTTTTCTTAATCAGAAAATTTTGACCGTAGGTTAGTAAAGTCAAGGACATACCTAAGTACCTAGATTTTTAGACTGTCCCAGGTCCAGGTTCCTGATTTTTGTTCATTCCATTTGGCCTAGAGAAAGTATCTTTAGTGTCAGTCTATTTAGAGCAGTGACCACGGATTCTCTGTCCAAGGGATTGAACCCCCATTCTCACCACAGCGAAGTAGTAAGAGTGACAAGACCTTACAAATGAATGCATCGATCGATATGGAGGGAAGGGTACGTGGGGCTAAGAAATACCTGTGGAAGCGTTTTTATGCTTAAATGCCAACAAAGGAAAATGTGAACGTTGAACTGGTCATAAATCTTGTTTGAAATGTTCAAAAATATGATCCACAAGACAGCTTGTTATTTGATCATGGTAGTGTCAACTTGATATCCTGACTAGTTCCGATTTGAATGTTATTATTGTAAAACAAAATTCATTACGATTTTAATTCAAAAAGTGCTTCTTTAAGTATTAGATTGAAGTCAATCAGAGCTGACGATGAGTAATAAATGGACTTGAACTCATTGGGAATTTTGGACGGATATTGTGGATTAGTTATGTTAGGAAGAAAATAAACAAGATAGGAATTAGTATGAATCCAACGTACTTGAATGAATGAATTATCACTGACTGAATGAACTGGTGGAGTGTGACTTACGGGAAGGCAAGATAAAAACTTTTATGGCCGAATAACTTCAAATCGGACTTTAATGTTTACCCATTGCATTGTCTGCTTCCTTTTGCGTATTCTACAAATCTGCACGGGAATTGGAAGAACGTGGTGAGCGGCTCTGGCTCCATTCGCAAATATGAATTGAGATCAACGTAATTTCCGGGATCTATTTTTTTAGTGAATGTTAAGGATAAAAGCCATACCTGTAATTTAGCAAATTGACAATGCTATTAGTACTTGTTGGGTCTATGTTCTGCATAGTATGACGTTAAAAGAAAATTGTGTTATTACAGTACTGAACATAGAACCGTGTGCTTTACACCTTAATTAGAGCACAGAAGGATGTATGTTATTTCGATTGTGATTGAAATTCTAGTCCTGGTGTACTTATATTTGGGAAACGTATAGAAATACCAAAAACATGTAATCCAATGCAAAATCCGATAAAATGTCAAGTATAAGCGATATTGCTCAATGCTCAATGTATCAAAAAATATAATATGAGTATAAAAATTATCAGACATAGAACGTCCTCATGTAATGAAAGCTATCAAAGAATAACTGATGACCTCGTGCCTCACCTCTGCACATAACCAACATTTCGTAGTGTGGAGTTTTCGAAAAGCATACCTTTATCGTCTAATGGATATTTTGACTAATTTATCTTTTAATTGTTATCTAGCTCTGAACAATGATACGACTTACGAAGCAGGAACATTTCTTCCAACAACGAAGTTCGTGTTGACCGGACATTTATGACCAGTAACGTCTTGCAGGAAATCTTCCCCGCAGGAAATGAGACGAGAAGGTTAATGGATGACACGGAGAATTGTAGTAGCAAAGCAAATGTACCTTTCCATTGAGATGAAATATGGAAACCGAAATCAAGTGATGTAACGTAACGTAAATCATCGACATTGAAATAAATATGTTCTTAATTGGAACTTTCGAAAGAACAGAAAAATTGTCCTTGACTGGATCAAAACCACACCAGAAATTAAATGAATATTATGCCAATTTTACAGTAGATTAGACTGTCCGTGTCACGAAATAGTAAATAACGAAAATAGGTTTTTGCAACATATTTTGACAAAATGCAATTTAACGACACATTAAAAATTTGAAATGTTTTTTATGGGGTTGGACATAAAACAAATAGTTCCGAGAATTTATTTTTCAAACAAGACTGTTCAAAAGGAACAATCATTTCTTGGGATCTCATTTGACTTACTTAATTTTGTAATCTTTAATTGATAAAGCTGTACAGGGTGGTCCGTATCATTTTGCTCACTCCCTACAGTCCAACCAGCGCAGCGTGGGTCGGGTAAAACCTAAGATATTCATTTTGTAGAGAATCTTGTTGTTCACATTATGTGTACCTACTTACATTTTTGAAGTGCAATGCCCAAATACAATAGAGAAAAATTATTAATATCCTCTCAAAACTTTTTTCAAAAAACATTTCTCTAATAATTTGACAAAATATAACGAATAAAAACGAATTAGAACGGCTGTCGTGATGACAAATAAAGTTACAACCTCTTTCTCTTTTCAATCGACCTTGGCTTTGTTTTCAATAAAAAAAACGTATCAGCCAGATTGTCTAAGTCAGGTTTCACTATAACGTTCGTTCTCGATAGACAAGACCAGGTAGTACTTTTTCAAACCAAATCGTTTATTATCATTTTCATTTCGATGGTTTACATTGTAATTTTATTACAATATTTACTTTATTGTTTTTACAATATTTATTTTATTGTTTTTACAATATTTAGTTCATAATCGTTTAAACGATGGAGCAGTTATAAATCTTCAATCCGCCTTGTTCGTCTTCCTCAGAAAGGTCAGATTGCTTGATTGTATTTGTGATTAGATTATAAGAATCCATGAGACGCGTTTGAGAGAAAATTAGACGCGTTGATGGCTGACGATCCTTTTGGAAATGCTTAATACACTCCTTGATGAGAGGAAGAGCATCCAATGGTTTGTTCTTCATAACCAGCTCATTACCAATTTCCAAAATGTATGATAAATAATCGCAAGGTTCAATGTTCGGGCCAGTTTGAGTTCTGGAGGTACAAGCTCCGCACTTAAATCGACGGACTTTGATTTTGTTGATAGCTGACGTGGATAGCAAGTTCTGAATATGGTTTTTGCACGGTTGACAAACATCGGTGAATATGGCCGTGCGCATATCGCTAAGCAATGGCCAATTCTTAGTGCAAGCAACACAATTGCATGTGAAACTATGATTTTGATAAAGGTGACTTTTGCGGTTGGAAATCGAGTCCTTTAAGTAGTCGATCCCATAGCCATGAGAACATTCATCGCCAGCTTCTAACTTCTGATTCGTAACGATGGCAATGCGACCTCCTGGCAAGTCTTGCCGAAAAGTTGTAGCGACACAAGAATGATTCATTAGATTGGAGGCTGGGAAAACGCCCTCAGCGCGAATTGGGATCATCCCGCCCAGACCAGATTCATAATATGCTTCAACGTCTTTGACTTCAATACCACCGGTATCACCAAGAGTCATTGTATTGTAGGGGAAAGACTTGGAATAATGCATATATAACGTTCCAACGAATTTCTCAAAATTTGACTTTTCAATTTCTTCAATTGTGTTGAAGAAAGTAGTCTTGACTCGGAGAATATGTGCCAAAGATACAGCGATCCATGGTAAGAATGGAAGATCGCAAGGACGATTGTGAGATGCCATATTCAAGACTTGTTCATATCTGTCCAAATTTTCAGGTGTGACATTCGCTGGGACATGCCATGCATCCTCTACACGTTTTACGGATTTCGATTTCATGTAAAGTGCCTTCAGAACCGCAGGACCAGTTGTACAAATCGCCTTGAAGCACAAGTGGAAAATTCGTGTCAACTTCATGGAATGCAAATATGGGAGAGCGGGACACTCAAACTCATGTCCATGATTATAATCATCAATTCTGCATTGGTCTCCGCAATAAATGTACTACAATCAAGAGAAAAAATATTTTAGTATGTGTTATTCCTACTAAAAAAATACAATTGATGTCCTTATACAAGGTGACTAATATATATTGTCGCGATCATATCCCAGGATCTACAATAGCTACAGCCAAGCGGTATAACCCGTTTGAAAGGTCAGCTCAAATGGGATCTGAGACACCATATTTCAGCTCAGTCTGAATGCGCGTTCGCGCGTAAGCGAAAATAAAAAATCACATTTTCGAATTTTTCCAGCCGTTTTTTTATGCTCCTCAGCCCGAAAAGCCGTAAAAACTTCAACACCTTGAAAAGCCGGCTTCACCACCATATTCCCATGTCTTTTATGAAAATTTCAAGCCATGGGTCAACAATTTCTGAGCAAGTTGAATTTTCCTGGCATTTCCCAACGGAATGCTAAGACTGCTAAAACCAACATGGTTTGAAAATGATGATCCATGACTTAAAATTTTCACAAAAGACATGGAAATGTGGTATTGAAGTTAGTTTTCTGAGATTTTGATGTTTTCACAACGTTTCGGGCCGAAGAGCGTGAGAAACGGCTGTAAAACGGCAAAAATGTTATTTTTAATTTTCGGTCGCGCGCTGCGTGCCAATGCGCTTTCAGATTAAGCTCAAATGTGGTGTTTGAGTACACATTTGAGCTCATCTTTCCAACGAGCTATCCCACTTGGTCGTACCTATTGTGGTTCCTGAGATACGATGGCGACAATACATGTTAGTCACACTATAGATCAACATTGATAAATCGTAGTTCTGCGCTATTTTGCTGAATCTCAAATTAAGTTTGGAGATTTTGACTACTTGGTCTTGGTCTCAAAGGTTAACTCCGGCCACTGTCAGACGTTAGCAATAATGAAGCTACCTTTCATGAGAAAATCATGTACATGTACTATTTATTTTAAGCTTGGAATTAAGGTTATACTAATTTTCAATCCATTAAAATTTAAAATGTAATTTCCAAAGGCGATTGAAATTTTAGCGGAAACTAATTCACGACTCTTTGTAACAACTGGGAACACATTTGTCGTCGCGACAGGCAGTGGTATGCGAAGTCTCCTAGACTTTGTGCTCACTTGATCAATATTTCTGGCAAAAGTACACTCAGTTTTGCTAACCTCTGAAGTTCAATAGAGTCAACTGTTTTGTTGAATCCTTAACGAACTTAATTCATACAAACATGGTATGCATATTTAAAAATTCAAGTAGAATACGACTTTATTTCTCATACTGTTAGTGGACTTACGTAGGTGCATCCCTTGCATGAAATAGGATTCGAGGTTTCCCTTAAACAGCGATTGCAATGTTTAGTCTGCCATTTTAGCTGATCCACTATAACACTGACATATGGTTCTTCTACCAAGATAGTCGTCCCTGCGCATTAAAATTTTGGAACATTTAGTTCGTAAATAATTCTTAAAAAAATAAAGACGTATTTGGATAATTACCTATATCGACAGGTCTGTTAGCCACCAAATATCTCCCTTTGAATTTATTATATTTAACCGATACAAAATCCGGCAATTCCGAGAGCGTTGGATTATTTCTAGCCTGAACCTTTCCAATAATTTCATCACGATATTCCTCACGCTTAAGAGTCTCTTCGTCCTTTAACTTTGGAGCGATTTTATCCTGGCAAGCCTTCTTTTTGGAATTTAATCCAATCTCTCGGATTCGATCTGCTCTGTCTTGATCAAGCAGAGCCTTTTCAGCATTTTCAAGATCCATGAGAGCGCTGTCGAATTTCTCCATATCGAACAAAATGGCTGATCTGTTCATCCAAGCTTCAGGAATGTTGGATTCCTCGGTAGGAGCAAAACAAAGAGCCAATGTGTAACAATGCAATGCTTTCTTGTTAATTCCAGCACCAATGAGCTCATCCCCGCGTTTCATTAAAACTTTCATGACCATGTCATTCTTCTTCAGTGCTAAAAATTAAGAAAAATTCTAATTAATGCATTAGTTCGATTTCAGTTTGCTTATACATAAATGTATTTACACATTATTCTGGTATTTCCATTGGTTGACTCACATTCCAGACATACTCGTATTAATATTTACAAAAACATTAAGTGCAGTTAGAAGGATAATTAATTTACCATTTCGTCAAGCAAGGTCAGACTATTCATCATTTCATGCACTCAAACTAAATGTGTACTGCAAGGAACGGAAATCTTACAGATATGAATATTTATTTTAGAGGCGTTCATTAAAGGGCGGTAAGGGGGTTCCGGGCAAGGCGGACTCGACAAATCATCGGCTAACATTATTTTTATGCATTGCATGATGGGAGAAATTAGAAATATTTCGATATTGAATTATCCAAGGAGAAGGAGGCTAAACAAATCAGTCGAATTCTGTAGTCGGGAAGGGGGTCGAGAAGTACGGTGACCGTGTGAGTTAACTCGGGTTGACATCCGCCATCTTGTTTTCGGAGGGGTCGACCAATTTTTTTTAGACATCAAAATGTTTGAAATCCGCCATTTTGTTTTGCGGAGGCGAAAGATATCCGCCATTTTGTTTTTCAGATGTCAAAGAAACCCGCCATTTTGTTTTGCGGAGGCGAAAGATGTCCGCCATTTTGTTTTTCAGAGGTACAATACAACTTTTTGATTCTCTGCGAGAACCTATAGACATTTTGGAATTTAACGTAGTCGGGTTACCTTGTGTGTTTGGGAAAGCAGTTGAGCTAACGGTAATGTTGATGTCCTATAGCCATTGCATTTTTTGAATTTTTTTTGCTCTAATTGGACTTCTGTTTAGCCACCTAGGAATTATTTAAGAATAGGATGAATTAAAACTGACCATGATCCAATGATCCCAGAAGTCTTCGGAACTCAAGCCACGGAAAGCATGAATAAACGATGTTCACTCGTCGTTCATTATCTTCGGTTGCCATAATGTTCTCAAAATCGAGGCCACTGGATAGACTTGTGACCATGAGTTCCCGGAATGGCGGTGGTGGGATCAATTCGCCATCGATAACCAAATCCACGAAATGCTCCAATTTGGCTTTGCTCTTCAGAGGAAGCTGAAATTGTTCAAACAAATCACTAGTTTAACGCAATTTCTTCTATAGTGGGATATATTTTTTATTTCTATTGTGACATTACTCACCCAGTCCATTTTTAATATCAGAATATCAACACGACCTGTGTCGATATTTTCCAATGCGATACTTCACAGGTCAAACACGTCACACTTTTCCTTCACTTGTCACTTCGTTTGTTAGCACACTGACGCTATAAATTTTTCACTTTCAGGCAAATCACAGTTCGTTGTTCGTGGTCAAAATTTATTTGAATGAATGGCAAGGATTCCTCGGTCACGAGCCTCATTTTCCTCCTCACTCATTCAGGTGTTGTTGACGATGCTGATTGGTTGTTTTTTTATCCTTTTAGAATCCCCAGGAGACGACCAAAGCCAATGGTTACTTTTCGACGTTATAGTCGAAGAGGGCAAACAATTTTCAGTTATTATGCGGGTCGCAACGTATTGCTGACCAGCATTATCATCTTGATCGTTACGTCCGTCCGTCCGTCCGTGAGCACTCTAGTTGCCGCAATTCTTCTCTTATCGACTTCAAACTTTACATGCATCACCCATAGACCTTAGATCCCACCAAAATCGATCTACTACTAGGGGTACTATAATGCTATTGAAATCCAAAGACTTCATTGACATCATTCAAAAATACTCTGGCAACCGTTGCAAAAAATTTCTAAACACACTTTTCAACATGATCTCGCAGAATAACACTCTCGTTATCTCTATTACGTGACATAAGAGTGACTATGGTGACATCCGGTTTAGTCATATTTCTATTCAAAACTGATCAATATGCAGCAGTATACACATAAATAAAACCATTACAACTTCAGTCTACAATTGCGTCATATGATTGACGGGGTTTTCGCTTCCTATATATCACTTGGTGGACGCAGATAATTGACATCCGGTTCAGAAAAATGCCTATCAATCAAGCTAGTACAACTTCAGTATTCCATTTCGTAGTATGACGACGGGTACTTTGCTTTCCTTATATCACTTGTAGGTCGGGTGTAGTTGACATCCGGTTCATAATAATATCAAAAATCACTGTGAAGTTTTATGATTTATCGTCCGACAGATCATTCTAGCATTCTCATCTCAGACAAAATTCTGTATTTTATGCTCCGATTCGTGTCATTTGACTGCAACCAAATCACGAGTTGGTTGGATTAATTTAGATATTTTACTTATGTTGTCGAATCGAAGAGGATAGCTACGGCAGTATGAACTAGTACTACATTTTTGACACAACAGAAACCATACTCGAAAAATTAACCAAAATGGTCTAGCAGCTCAGTCCTCTTCTTTGTCACCCTCTCTTCCACGGTTCGCTTCTTTTTGTCTCGGTTTTCTCTTTTAATTTCATTCTCTCTTCTCACTCTTTCTCCTCATGCTTTTCTCTTGGTATCCCTTTACTTTCTTCTCTCTTCTCTCCACTCTTTCTCTAATCGCATTTTTACATAGCGCTTGCGATGTTTATTGGATTCGAGTTTGAATCATGATTGTTCATTTCAAATTCAATTCAATTCAATTCAAATAGGTTTTTATTGAAGCCAATCAAAAATAAGCAGACAAATGTACTAAACTACAAGTCGAAAAAAGTAATCTTCCCAATTGCCTGAATGTCGAAGATGAAAATATAATTTTGATACATTAATTTTGTCTAAAAGTCACTGTGGATGAATTCCACAAAAACACGTGATGGTGATGGATGACCCGATTAGTTGAGTCTTGAAGGACCACATAGTTTAGTGGCATTTAATAAATTACACGCCTGAATCTGCTCTTAATTCGACGTTGAGAATTAGAATCAGATGATCAGATTATAATACCCCAGGCATGAAGTGGTTTTCAGAATACCGAAAAGAATTTAACGCGGAATCCACATTATCTATTTACATAAATCCATGTGTGTACTTTGTTTGTTTGAGAGTAATTCCTACTAAACCATTACGGTTTTAATTCCGAAATCTGAATGTCCCGAAGGTATTTGAATCAGTGGGAGTCGAAAATTGTCAATTGAGCATTTCTGTTCAACCTTCAAAAATTTTGCATTGGTTCATGTCTTCATAATTTGCATAAACAATGAAGCCCAACATGAAACAGAACTTCACTTTCTCCAAAAGTCACGAAAATAATGCACAATATTAATAGTTTCTTTATTTCTTGGTTTCATCACAAATTTGATAATTTATGGAGCAGGAGACCACGTGAAGGTGAATCCGTTGCCGGTAATACTAGTGTCGGACTGGAAGGTAATCAAAGCCAGACCTTGGGGGATCGTGAGAGGTGCTGGTGGAGTTCCGCCACAGAATCTAAAGAAGACAATTAGAGAAATTCATTAAACTAGATCCTTCAAATTATCAATTTCTGGACTCGGCTCCGACCAGATCGGATATATTCACCTATCCGATTTACTTCCGGAATCTAGGGTGATATAGTCGCATACTCTATGTGGTATGAAGTTAAATGATCCGAAATGATCCGTATACATTCGTCAGACCAGGTATCACAGCTCTGGGTACCTGATCTGAGCCTTAATAAAGAGCAGCTCAAGACTCACCTCAGCAACTGACTGAATTGGTTATTGGTCCACGCGAACACAGTAACAGCGTCATAGGAGCAGGAGGAATCTTGTTCAACATCAAGAGCAGTGAATGTAAGAATTTGGTTCCCACCGCTGGAAGGATTGAGAACGAAAAGCGCATTTTCGGAATCTCGATATTGACCTCCACCGACAGGGTACCTAAATGACCCAGTTGGTTCTCGGAGGTCAGCGTAACCACTCAATGGACCAGAAGAATCACCAAATCCACTTGAGTAAACTTCCAGACTGAACCCTTTTCCTGGTGCAACATCACCAACGCTCAAGGTGATCAAAATTACTCCACCTCCGACCGTGTAGTTTCTACCGACTTCATCACTACGGGAAAAATTTAAAACGCACAATATCAGACTCCATTTTTTGTATTTGAGTACCTCACAAATCAGAAAGATATGAAAGTATCCACCGTAAACGACCTAAAAGAGCACTCGTGTTCTATTCTTTCAGGTGGATTCAGAATAAGTGAAAGACTTTCACCACTTTCTCCATTAGGTTACATGTAGAAAGTTGGAGAAAGACCCGCGTTCTATTTGAGCCCCACGCTGTATTCAGCACCAGCGGTCTATTCGGTCATTTTCGGTAAAACCGTAAGTGTAAAACTGATAGAGACGTAGAATTACATTTTAGTGGAGCCTGAAGCGCTGACTCGAGTCACATAGATACCATCATCGGATCCCAATTCTCCTGAGAGAAGACGGAATCGTTGGGTTTCGTAAGGAGTCTTAAGTGTCCATGTGCATCGGGAATTTGGTGGTAAATCCTCGCCGACGTGAAAGTCGATTTGAGCAGAGCTAACTTCCAAGAATCCACCGCAAGATTCCGTTACAACTTCTGGAACATCATCTTCCGCCGCTGGAACTAAAAAGATATAAAGTTTTTAACAAACTCAATACCAATGATTCATGTGTTAAATAATTATTATGTGGCTTACCGATTGCGCTCCATATCCAATCGGTATAGTATGAGACTTCCGTGTAGACACCTGGAAAGCCTTAAATATGGAAAAATTCAGAGTTTAGTTGTTTATCATGTTTGTATTTCCTTTGTTGGACAGTCAACTCAACTTTATCGACAGATATATCTAAGCGTTTTTTTAATATCGCTTGTCGCTTGTCATTAATTGAATATTTTTATTTCGATACTTTTTCCGAGTTTGATATACTATAATCCATATAGATAATAGATATCCGTGTGATGTAAATACACGAATACCCAACAATACGTTTTCCGCCATTACCTGGCTGAGCACATCCTCGTCCCCATGAAACGATTCCACATAATTCGTCACCGCATACGATTGGACCACCGGAATCTGAAATCATTGAAAATAATCAGGACAACGGAATATAATAGGGTACGGCAATGGGCAATCTAACAGTTTTGACGAGAATCCGTCACTTAATGTACAAAAAATGAATTAGATTGGGGAACAGCGCTGTGTCTAACGATGCTGGTATATATGTGCACGTTCGAAGGAAAGAAAAGTTGTTAAAGAGTTTTGGAAAGTGGATTTACATGAACGTTTTCTGATTGAAAATTTTTCATTAAATCGGATGGATGAGCCGCCGTCCTTGAGAAAACAGGAAGAACCGCACGGACAGTAGTCCCAAGCTATCATGTCAAGTGTGAAGTTTCAACAAGCAAACTTATGTGAAAGCTAGATGTCATAAAATCTTGCAAGGAGTTCAAATCTTTAGGGATTTTTAAGTTCGGATCATGAGGGATCTAGAAATTGTCTCTTAAAAGTAGTCACCCGTACAGAAATAATGTGGAAGGAGAGATGAATTCAGCCCTATACATACCTCCTTGACAGCTGTCCTTGCCCCCTTCGCCATAACAAATCATGCTATCGGCGATTCCTCCGCTATAGGCCACATCGCAGACTGCATCAGTGACATATGGAACATCAACTTTCATCAAGTTTGAAGGAGAAGGTCCGCCCTGAGACAATGCACCCCACCCAAGAACCGTTGCATTTGCTAATTGAAAAAATCAATAAATTCGTTCAATTGAATGAATCCCAACTTTTGTCATGTACGAAGTTAGACAAGTACAGTATTGAACAAGTAAATAAAAACGTACGTGTTGGTTCGAATCCAGCTTTTGGAAGAGTAACTTTGTTGACAACATCATTGAACTCGAATGGAGGGTATACTTGCATTAGAGCAATATCATTCTCATATTGCTTAGTTCCAGCACTGCGGGAATGTCAAATAAAATGCGACTTAGATTAATTCATCTTGGCATATCAGTCGCGTCGTGATGTTTAGTAATGGCGTCACCAAATAGTACCTGATACCAAATAATATTCCGGGCCATAAAATGTGGCCGAACCGAATATTAGGTACATCTCTCATCGGGTACTTATGATAATTGACTCATTACTACGAGTATTCATTATTATTGGTTACGTACGCTTCGTATCCTGGATGAATGATGATTTTGACCACATCACGTAATTGTTCGGTTCCTTCAACGACGTCAATGTTATGGTCACCAGCTGTAAGGGTATAGCCAGAACCTTGAGAACAATGGGCAGCGGTGACAACCCATTCTTCGGAGATGATGGAACCGCCGCAATAATGTGACCCGCGTCTCATGTCAACGATGTATGGAAATTCATGGCGTCCAGCCTCGACTCCACCGACAATTCTGCCAGTGTTCAGTCCAGGAAAACCGAAGGTTGATGGCCTTGGAAGGGCTAAAATATAATCCATAAATTAGGACAATTAATTAAATTTTATAAAATTCTAGTTGAAAAACTGGCATACCTGATGAAAAAGCGACGAGTGTCGCGAGGACAAGAAATGTGATCCCCTGCATGTTGGTCAGAATTCGTGTGAAGAATTAAGTGAAGTGTCCAATTTTTTAGTACTTTTATGGGTGCTGATTTTGGTTAGCATCTGGGCAGTTCTCGTCAAAAATAAATGTTTTATCATTCGCTGGATTAAGCATTTAACGACATTCAGTTGGATCAAGTGGTTCGTTAATCTATTATTCCAAAATTCGAAATCGCTGTCAATTTAATCTCCGTTGACCTGCTGCATCATCATCCGATCATTGTCAACGGGATGAGTTTTAAAAATCCAATCAATCACGGTTCTGGAGATTATTTTTGCTTTGACATTGATTGACAAAATTCCCCGGCGTTATGCCATGCTATTCTGAAGAGTAAACATGCGTGGGTGCCGTTATCATATACTTTTATAAATCCTTGTTATACATGTGTTTAATTTTTTTTTTAGCTGACTCCAACTCCAAGGGTCAGATATCAAGTAAATTCCCGACTCTTTCCTTACTGCTCTGGTATTAATAAAACCATTATTATTGCAAATTAAATGATGCAACAAAAGTGTGAAAATTTCACCGGAAAAAACGGATTAACGCCCAGAAATCAGCCAGCAATTTATAAGATCATTTGTGACATTTAATGCTAAAATATTAAATAGTCAAGTTCATTAGCGAATCCCAATTTCAGGTGTATCATAGTCGGCTTTAACTACAGCCTCTATAAGTAATTGGATTTTGGCATATAATTCGATCCAAGCAACCTTTCATCCCAACCAAACTCCCAGAGAGTGTGCGAAACCTTTATATCCAAAGAATCGAATGCTTAGATTCGAACTCAGAGTCAGAAATAGAACATAACCATAATCTTGACATCTTGGGAAAGCACTGTCGTCTGGGACAGGTTTCACTCTTGTGGTCACCTCATGCACGTGGTCCTTTTGTAATTGCTAGATGCTACTATACGCCATGGATAATTATACCATAAAATAGAAATAAGATATTACCATATCACTTTGCATTTTGGGGAGGCATGGTCGTCTGGGACAGGTTTCACTCTTTTGGTCACCTCATGCAAGTGGTCCTTTCGTAATGCTAGATGCTACTCTACCTCATGCATGGTTAGTTATACCATTAAATATAGCATACAATATAACCATAATCTTATTGGGATGTTATCAGAGTACGGTCGTCTGGGACAGGTTTCACTATGGTGGCCACCCCCTGCTAGTGGTCTTTTTGTCATGCTGCTAGATTCTACTCTACCCCATGGTTAGTTATATACCATTAAATATAGCATACAATATAACCATAATCTTGTGATCTTATCAGATCACGGTCGCCTGGGTCAGGTTTCACTATGGCGGTCACCCCATGCAGGTGGTTCATTTCCCATGCTACTCTATCCTATATGGTTAATTTATTCCATTAAAAATAGGATAGAACCATATTATAGGGACGGAGGGAAAGCGCGCGGTCGCCTGGGACTTGGGACAGGTTTCAATATGGTGGTCAGCCCATGCAGGTGTTTATTTTATCATGCTCCTCTACGCTATATGGTTAATTTATACCATTAAAAATAGGATATAATCATATTCTATGGACGTTGGGAAGGCACGGTCGCTTGGGACAGGTTTGACTCTGGTGGTCACCCCATGGAGGTGGTTCTTTTGTCATGATGCCTACGCTATGGCTAACTTATGCCGATATAGCCATATTCTAGGGACGTTGGGAAAGCACGGTCACCTGGGACAGGTTTGACTCTGGTGGTCACCCTATGGAGGTGGTCTTTGACCATGTCTTCCTGTATTTTGAATGGACGAAAGGACGCGGAGTGAGATTTTGGATTTGGGCTCGCGCCATGTGAATTTGGAAGAATCTGGAAGAATCTGGAAGTT
>JAQGCA010001182.1:0-19170 GCA_034698945.1 Protaphorura quadriocellata
CTCAGCCTGACTCCAACCAAATTTGCCTTACTTTCGCACCAGGGTGAGACTCTTGCTATGCGCACGGAGCCTATACAACGAAACGCATCCGAGTACCTCGGACCACTAACTAACAAATTTTTATTTTGTTAAACTGGACAAAATTGTAATTTTAGATGGAGTCAAATTTCGTTGCGAAATTATGGATAATTATAGTTTTATTCCTTTTAAAGTGATACCGAAAAGTAGTGGACGTTTATAAATTTTTCAGTCTTTTCAACGTTTTATAGTTTAGGTGAAGCTCCGAAATGAGAGAAAAAATTCTTCTGTTTTCAAAATGTGGAAGAAAATTTTGATATGTTTTGAAGAAGGGATATACTGTGATGGATGTGTAATCATAATCACCATGTAATATGTAATCGAAACACTGACGAAAAATACGGTGTGTTTAGTACAATGTTTCAATCATACATGTACACAGTTATTGCATTTCGAATTAATCTAATTTGTACTACGTTAGTTAGGTTGGCGAATGTGTCAGATACGATTGGGCAAGATTGCCATGAAATGCTTTGGACACGATTGAGATTTTGCGTAATTGTTTGCGGAACGCCCGTAATACACAGACTTCATAATTAATACAATTGGCACGGGTTTTACCTTTTTTATCACACTCTACGACGATATTACGCCATTTCTTTGAATGCACAATAATAAAACTGTGAAGATGAAGCATAATTTTAGAATATTTCTGTCTTCATTTCTAATTAAATATGATTCATTATTCATTAGTTTCATGCGTTAATTAGAGTGGACTCGACGAAAATACAAGCACTTGAATTCCTGTGATTATAACCTAAACAATTATTTCATATGATGACAGTATTTCATATGATGACAGTTTTAGTCAATGACGCCGCAGACGTTATCATAAAGTATCTGTCACAATACTGTTTCTGTTTTCAATTGATTAAACAGTGTAATAAAGTTTGGAATTATGAGAAATGCCAGACTCAAAGGAATTAATGGGTATTGTTCATGATCTGAATGGGGGAAGTAAACTACCGAATTTCCTGTCATCCTTTTCATCAAATGAGTTAAGTTACTTTCACTAGACAGGATTCCCCTCATCGACTTTGAGCGCCCGAAGACTCACACTCAGTCGACCTCGAAACCTACTCCGAGCCAAAAGAAATAGATAAAATATATATCCGTCATTGTTGGGGCTTATGTCGCTGGGAAGAACTAAGGTTACAAACAATACAATGTATCCGAATAGGAAGAGAACACCTATACAATGAAGTGAACCCAAGTCGCATTCTCATGTTTACCTCTCCGACCTCTTAACTGCTATCAAGCGATCTTTACACTGTAAAGGCAAAAAATAGAGGACGAGTTAGGATTTAAATATCTGCCGGCTGTGCGTGCAATATATTCTGAATTCCCGGGGATAGAATAAAATTTAAGGTTATTCACATATCATGTGATAGTAACGTCGTTTCTTTACTGGAACATGTGCTGACCGTTACACTTCAACCCAAACAATCACCCGAATTAAGTGTTATTCTTTGCCCCTCATGGTATGAGATATCCGTTTCTGGGATTTCTTGGACCAAAGGAAGCAGAAAAGTACAAATGCCTCTGGAGTCTTCTTTGTCTGCAACGTGTGAACTATTTCGGTCACTAGAATGTACCGCATTTTTATGGATGTGGATGTGGTTGCCCAACAGTCCAGAAAATCGTTTTCTTTTTTGTTTACTCCAATCCAGATTTCGGGGCGGGCATTAGACTTGGACTAATGCAATTGAACATAATTGAATGCCAAACCTGCTAAAACAATTTAACGTAATCTACAGTGCCAAACCACTCCGGAGGAGTAGGTCGTGGTGGTTTACAAAAGCTTTGTCTATTTAGTTTATTTGACTATCAGAACAATCCTTTTGTTTCGACCGTTTTTTCTCCCCTCCCTAAGGAATCGCTTAAAGTTTAGCACCACAGAAACCATGAAACTCCTTTTAAGATTTTCACTGCGATTAGTAGGGTGGTGCGAGGAATAGTTTCTTCAAGTGATACGCAGAATAAATTCCGCGGCAGACATCAACTTAGTAGTAACAGCAACTGCAGTTGCACGAATGTTAGACGGTGAAATGAAAAAATAATCAATAATTTACCGTAATTACATATTTTTAGCTCGGTTGTAAACATGTTGAATTGTGAACGGAACGTACACCTCACTCTCTTCGTCAGCACAGTACTTCGAGAACCTGTCACCGCTTTGGACCCAGGAATCTAAAACCTAGGAAGCCGTTAAAATTTTTGTCTTCTTTTCTTCTTAGTGGTCAACTTTTATTTACAGATGACACGTTGATAACACAATCAAAAAGAGAATTTTACACCCGATTTCACAATATTCGCAAATAAAAGTCCAATTCTATAAATAATATCAGAAAAGAGATCAAGACTACAGAAGTATTGCTGTTATTTTGCTCTTTTACGTCTTAAAGAAATTCAAATGGCCCGGGCCGGCCACGGCCCTTAGGTCAGAAGAGTTCATCGACCCGGCCAGACCCTTACTTTTTATGTCATATTTCCGGCCGGGTCCGTCATCTAAGCCGGGGAGCCACTTTTGCACCTTCGGTGACGATAAAAGACAGTGAACCAAGTCACATACTACTTAACATATTACCGATGAAGATGCAAAAATTTCTACTACAACAAATTCTGTAAAGATTAATTTTTCTTAGGTTGGGATAGTTGGGACTGTTTGTAAGATCGTGTCATTTATTTTATTGCCATATCCTACATCTTTTCTCAAATTTCTTTGGGTACTTCAGGAACAATTTGGGGTAAGTAGACTCGGATGTCTAATCGAATTGAGATGAGGATAAACAATTCGTGAGATTATTTGATGAAAATCAATCCAGAGATCTGGCACATGTCTGGTCAGATCGGATATGTTATTATCTTATCTGGCATTTCTATAATTTACTTTTCTTATTACCATTTTTAATACATTTTTATAGACCAGCTGTGTGATGAACTCTACAACGCGCCGCTCCTTTCTGGAATCAAGTTTCAATCCAGAATAATTCACATACTGCTCTACCCGGATGATATGGTCCTACTAGCCGAATCAAAGGAGAGTCTCCAACAGAAAATAGACATCGCCAGATAGTTCTTTAACGCTCGAGGCCTGCAAGTGAACCTCACCAAGACCAAGGTTTTAGTTTTCAGAAAAGGAGGCACGATCCGCAAATCTGACCAAGTTAAATGGGGCAACGAGTGCATCGAAAATGTAAGGTCCTATGTGTAGTTAGGTGTAACATTTTTTTCAACAGGAAACTTCGCCAAAACGGCAGATATCTTTTTAAGAAAAGGGTTGGCAGCGCAAGGAGCCGTTTTCCACCTGACAAACAAATCCGCTACAATGGACATCAGTCTTCTGAACAAGCTATTTGACTCGATTCTCAAATCCACGACCCTATACGCATGTGAAACTTGGGGTTTAAATCACTGCATAATCGAGAAACTGCAACAAGCTTTTTACAAGCGTGCCCTAAGTCTCCCAATAAACTCTCCCCGATATTTTGTTCGCCTGGAAACAGGGAAACCCCCGTTAAAAGTTGAAGTATTCAAATCTGTGCTTCGTTTCTGGCAAAGGATACTTTACTCCAAATCGGACTCAATAATTAGGGAGGCTTTTGTTTCTCTGAAAAACGTATCTGAGAATTGTAATGACAGAAAAAGAAGCTGGTGCTGTCAACTTGAAGATGAATTAATAAATATTAACTACGAGCTAGCATGTAATACTGACTCGGGAGACGTCATTCGCAACCTTGAAAAGGACATGCTGAAGAAGATGCAATCCGATCTCCGAAATGTTGACCTTGACTCTGGAAAAAACTCCACAACAATGCCTCACGATGGTGACCTGAAGAACGTAGAGGACGAAGCAGAACAAAACTTATTAAACGGACTCCCCCGCCCCATCGCTTCCTGTATAGCTCAAGTACGTCTTGGCTCGCTGGTCATTATTTCTCCGTTTTAACCTTAATTAGTCTTTGCTTTTACATAGTGTTGACCCCGAATTATTGACGTACTTCACTAGTGGAACTCTGAACCGGAAATAAATAGATGATGAAAAAAAAATGAAGTGAAAATTGTTTAACAAACGAAACCCCTGCATAAGTGTGTAAAAAACGAAAGTGTTTGATTCGGCCATTGGCCATGTCAATTAAGTGTTGGTGTCGTGTAACCCCCGATACCCAACATCACCATCATCATCATTACCATTTTTAATAATTGAAAACGAAATAAATTCTATATATGATTAATAATAGAAGACTTTCATTAATTGACATACGCCATAGAGAATTCATGTATTTTCCACAAACATTGTATTGATGTACATATGTGGCTTCGGGCAAGTATTCCTACCAGTAGGAACGAACAGCACTAGAGACAAACCTGTCTCCAACCATCATAGATTTTCAGACCAGGATATCGAAACCCGATCACAACAAGGGCACTCTGTTTCACTGGTCGAAGTTTGAATTTCCTCCACCCTAAACTAAAAGCACTACTAACATTTACTTTCTAATATTTCATTCTTTCCAAGCTTAAGCCCTTGTTAATGCTGACATGCTAAAATCCGTATTTATGAAGCATTCACATATCGACTTGTCTGACTACCCGAATCCGTTCCGCATATTTTTTACTTCCTTTGGTTCTCCGTCTACTGTCTGCCCGTCCGAACGAATTGGTTAGATATAACAATGTATCTGTGTGTGTGAGAAAAATAATGCATTAAGTTTCGTAGAATTCAGTCCAATGTAAAAAAAAATACGAAGAGAGTAATCGATGGAGCTCCAATTTGTGTTGACTTGTTCTCCAGATCAACGTCACTCTCTACAAACAATACAATCTGTCTCATCAACCGAAATAATCTCAGAGTAGTTCCATAAACTGCACGCTATAAATTACTTTCCACGAGAGAAAGTATTCGGATGTACAATATGTACGGATGCAGATGCAATTTTATTAACCAAGACAGCAAAAGTTACTTCCTACTCCGTTTTCATGAAAAAGTTGGATGAATGGTTCGTTACTCACGAGTTTTTTTTATAACGTAAGAGCACGTCCATAAATAAACAATCAAAAAATGTGAACAAGACATGAGGATATGTCTCGTAGTCTCGTCAACAACTACAGACGACAACCACCGTAAAAAGATCTGATTTTCTACTGTAGGGTATAGGTCAAATGAAATAACAGGTTTGTGTGATGTACATACATTACAATACTATTACCGACGTAGTTCTAGTTTTCTTCTAGTCGGAAAATTTTTAGAGGAATTGTTAATGGAAAAGCGGCCTGAAAGTTGACAACAGATTAAACTGAAATAATCCATAATGAAAAATATATCGACTAGTTAACCAACTATTTTGTGTTTTAACGAATATTTCTGATTATAGTATAATTTGAAAGTCTCTACGTCAGATTTTGACAAAAGTTATCAAAATTTATATTAAATCGATGTCTCAATATATTAGGTCCAGAAATTATTTCATGTATCATTTAGGGCTAAAGTGTGAAATAATTAAATGTTTCAAATAGTAATGTAGATACTGATCTTATTACGCTGATGTCGTCGGCAATCTGATTATCTCAGAAAACGTATCTCAAATTTCGGTGCAAAGAGTAATTTCCAAGATAAGCCGGTAGCATGAAATTCAATACAGCAATTTACCGAACACCGGACACTCCGCGTCATGTATTTTCACTTAATTAAGAAATCTCTATTAACTAGACAAGTTCGGTGTTTGGAGTGGCTTAGTTCAATTATCTTCTTTACTAATATTTTTTTTTGGACGTATACTGCGTTACTTTCGGAGGCCAACTTAAATCATTATTGCGATATTCATGGCCAGATTGGATTCTGATTTGATTTGATTTGATTCTTTATTAACGTGTTTTACCAACGCATCTTGATACATTTAAGTATAAGTAGAATGGCTTAATTCAGCGACACAACATCAATAACTAAATCTAGACCGAAATGAATATATCCAATTCACAGATACCAATTATATCTAATTCACAACACCCGGGATTCTACAAACAATCCAACACAAAATATATGCCTAGTCATCTCTGCCTTACCGGCCTAGAGACATTGATGGCACAGCCTCAATCTCACCTTTTGGGGAGAGCGAGAAAAGATACACTAATCTTAACTTTTGTCCACCTGAAAAGTTCCCGTACGAAATTTGTAATCAGAGAAGAGAAATTCCTTTTGGATGAATATTTTAGGACAAACCGTGAGACATTTAAGGAAATTGTCTTCTGGAACTGTAAAGCAAAACATTCATTTGTTCCGTTACAGTAAAATTACGATTCCAATTTATACTCATTATCGCTGTAGTCTGTAGAGCACATCATTTATTTTCAGCAGATCTTAAATATTCATGAACCTTCTATAATACAGTTCAAATTGGAGACACCCTAAACAACCTTTTAAGAAATTTTAAAATTTGTTCATTTATTTCAGTGAACACGAACGGAATTACAGTACGCAATGCAATTTGTAAACCACATCTCAATCTGCGTCCCCACTTTGACTTATTATTATTGTTTTTTAATCACACATACTTTGGTACACAAATTTACACAGGTTTCACACAAATAACCTTGCGTTATTAACTCGACGTTGAACTTGAGTAATAATAATGCACCACTGAATGTTAATAACATGGTTACAATTTATTTGCTGACGATTTGCTCCCTTCTTATTTATGAAGTCTCACAAATGTGAACGTTTACATTCTAGCCGTTCATCGAACAGTAGTTGTGGTGTGGCGACTGGACGGACTATCAGAAAATTGCCTGTCTGACCTAATCTCAGAATTTCATTTCCGGATCATGTAATATCAGAATCTTATTCAAAAAAATCAGACCAGGTAATCGGTCTTGAATGTGCAGTTTTGAGCTTATTTCTTTATGTTTGACCTCGAGCTCGCTACACTTGAGGAAAGAGATTTTTATTCATAGAGTAAACTTCTGTAATTAAAAAAACGAGAAATACAAATATTCAGGTCTATAATAGTCGTTTGAATTTTTCCAAAGGAAATCGGTAAATTATGTTTGTAATAGACTGGTCTCCAAAAATTTTGGTTGAATATTTTTGGGTATTGAGCAAATTCAGTATTCGTTCGGGAATGCAAATACAAGTTCAAAGTACGCATCAATATTATGAAGACTCTCTGATTCGTTTGGCTGTTTTGCTATTTCTTTAAGAGTAACTACCTCCTCGCATTCGTAACGAGCTTTCAGCACATACAAGCTCACAATCATATATTCTTTTCGGTCTAATATTGTAAAATAGTTCAGACGCGATGTAGTTCTACCAAGTTTAGTGACAAACAGATAGAAATTAAATGAACATATACATTCCCTAACATGTATTTCAAAGATTATTGTGTAGTTCAATTTCACCTTTAAAATCTTAGCATCGGAATTCTTACGTATCTTTTTATCAGACGTAGAATTCTTGTCAATCAATTCCTTCAGACAAGTGAGACTTAACACACGTAACATAAAAACTATATTTTAAAAATGAGATAATTTCTAGTAGTGCGTTTATAATTTGAAAAGATTCCATCAAAGGGAACTAATTAACTGTTATATGTATGTCGCATTCCCATCTCGCGTGTGCTCTTAAATTCATATTTTTCCTTCTTTTGGACAGCACTTGATGATAAATCACCAAAACTTTCTCTGAGGAAATGTGATTGAAGGGAGGGATGAAAGAAAATGAAATCTAGATTCTGGAAATCGGTTTGAGAGCTTTTTATAATGAAGTTCAATGTAAAAAATCGATTTGTCAACCAAGATGTGATGAGATGAGAATTTCGCGTTCCTCGTATTTCAACTTGACAAAAACTACGCACTCCAATTTAGGCCGGAACGGATAAAAGTTTTAACACTATTATTTCAGAACACAACGCGATGGTCAATAATTTAAATTGTCTAAGTTTTACCGTATAATAAACAAACTAAGAGCACTGCAGATCTAGCAGGCAAATAGCAAAGAAGAAAGAGATTTACAAGGCGGTTCATAACCTTTTCTCCCTTCTCTGATACCAAATAATAAAATGCTCAAATTAAAAATGGAATATAATAAATATACATACAAGGTTGCTCATGGCATGTTGTAAACATTCGAACGGGAAAATTGATTTGACTAAGATAGTAATACCTAATAGATTTGGCGATGAAGTCTAATTTGTATAGCAGAGAACACTGATCTGGATTGGCTTTCGTACGGGTTTACCATTGTTGTTGAAATTAACAAACGCTTTCTATCATTTTATTTATTATTATTAAACTTACTTTTTCAACAAACCTTACTTTTTCAGAAAATTCAAAGTTCAATTACTTTATTCAAAGTGCTACCCCCACTTACCTAGTTTATAGATACGTATTGAATGCATAATTCATTTTTTCTCAGTTGGCATATAAATTCTAAATGTGGTCAATTATTTTTAAATAGTAGTTTTTGCATTTACAATTCGCCGTAAATTGAGTTTCAGTTTTTACAACTATGTTTATGCGAATTACATTTATTGTTTGTTTTATTGTTTCAAATTTTGGAAGTTTGTTCTGACTGTAGTTTAGTTAATTTATGCATGAGACCCACGATTGAAGTGTAGATTTGCATTTAGTGAAAAATCGTTACCCACATTGACGACTGAAATCGGCAACCTAATTATTTTCATTTACTAAAAGTGAATCTTTCTGGCCGTCGAAGCAAGGTGGTCAACAGGTTGCATCATCGTTGAACTATGAATAATTACTTGAAAGCTAGTTCGGGTCGTGGAAGCCCAAGTTTTCTGTTTTTAAATTGTTAGACCGCGAACTTAACTTTTATTTATTGCAATCGTTTTTGTCATGTTATTTGTTAATACCAAACAATATTATTATTATAATTAACAAAGGGATAACATTATTTTTACCCCAATTAATCGAATTTTACCCCAATTAATACTAAATATGTCCCCCTTACTTTCGCCCTAACCAGTACTTAATGGGTCCCCAAATAATTGAATTTTACCATCAAAAATACTAATCTTTTTTAACAAGTAAGTTTTAGCAACTAGTAAGTGCGAAGTAAAATGCAATATAATTTGGGGTATCATTAAATGCAGCCCATTAACAAATTCTATGTACATGATGCTACAAATTTAATTCCGAACAAATGTTTAAATTTAACTAAACAGCTTGTAATTTAACACCCAAGATTTTTCGCATATCCATCCGTCAACTTCTGGATCAATACCTGGAATAAATGTACAATTCTTAATTCAACTTGGAGATCAAAAATCAGTTTGTAAAAGGACATGTCCTTTCAAAAATCCTCGTCACGAAAATGAAGGTTTATATTAATTTTTTAATTATTTTGTGATTTTTTTATACCCACATCGGCACCCCGCGTTTCAACATTTCGGACAGTTCCAAAATCTGTAGCCCGGAATTAAAAGTTCCTGCCACGTAAAATTGTCAACATTTCAATCTGGTCAATAATTCACCTAAAAATTCTTCTGATCCATTTTCCTTGGTCTGGAACCCGATTTTGTTAGTAAATCCTCCAGAAAACTTGTCAGTAATCCTCAAAGCAAGATGCCTTTAATTGTCACCCAGAAAAACACCAAGACCGGAACCGGAATTCCCTCCATACAATTCAGCACCATTATCGTTATTGGCTTGGAATTTATTTCTAGAAAGTACTCGAAATTTAAAATGACTTTTACGTGAATTTATGAATTAGAATTCAATTTCAAATATTCTTAAAATGGAGCTAAATTTTCCAAATGCGATTTTATAATAGGGTTATTCCCACGAGTTTCCATCTCCTTTCGGAGTAGGACTTAAAAATAAATTCGTGAGTCAGGTTTAATTAATAAATGCTAAGTTACAATTATCACAAAGCTAAAATTAATCGCTTTACTGTGGCTGGATCTCAATAGTTCAAGAGAAGGGTTAAGGGGAAAATGAGATAGTATACAGGGAGACCAAAAGAAACGCATGCGCCTTCTTTATGGCTATTAGCAACCAAACATAACATTCAGTCTATTACAGTATAGTCATTATGAACCACCCTGTACTCTTAACGGAATGGCATCAACAATGAATTACTTCAGAAGTCCAAATATATATCTGACCTGGCTGGATACTGCGTCTTCCAGTCAACTTAATTGTGCAAAGAGGAAAGTACTAATTTCCTCTTTCATTTTAATATCGCGGTTTCATGGTGTACCCAATAGAATTTTTCTATTGCTCAAAACTTGTCTCGACGGCAAATGCTAACGCAACCGGCAGTGGCCGGTTTATGAGTCGTTTGACTGCTGTACTCATGGGACTGATTTTTGCGATGAACTTGCTACTTGGTAATCATAGGTAGAATTGAATGAACCGTCGTTGTTTTCTGTCACGAGTTCCACGCAGGATCAATTTTTAATTTTTTCCTTCCAAGAATTGTGTAAGAATTTCTTCTAATTTGTGAAACTGATAACAATCTATAAATAAATATTCTAAAAATATTGTATTTAAAATTTCTCAAACGCAGAGCAGACTTGACACAAATTCAGATCAAATCGTCCGGCAAAAGAGTAAAGGACAAAAGTGCTGTCTAATTATATATAAGTATAATAGTAATTATATTAATTAATAATAATTCTGTGTATGACAAATAATCACCATCCATGAATTTGGGATTTGCGAATTCCGAACAAAGTCTTGACCGGAAGCGACTTAGCAGAGAACTGAATTCCAGAAGGAGTTTCCCGCTTATGTAAGTTTATCTTAATGACACACCACACGTTAAGGAATTTCCTCGTATGCAAATTTAATTAGTTTCGCTCCTTGACGCTTCCTGTCTCGAATTCAGAATACGGCAAAAGTGTGTGTGTGTGTGTGTGTGATACATTGAGTTCGGGTTAAAACGGAGACAGGAACCGTAGAGCCTTCACGCAAAAACACCCTGGTGAAAATGGCACTGACCAGACTTGACACAAACTCTCCCAAAGAAAACTAAACTACCCGGGTAATTTTGTCCGATGTCCGATCCGAATTTGACATGAAAGGATCAACTCCAATACTCCGTCTGAATCTTTCCACTAGTTCAGTTTAGTTTTCCATTCGTTACGTAAGTTACATTACATCTGAATCTTTCCATGTGCAGCGACTGAGTGTAGAGCGAATAACTCGTGAACCATAAAATGGTATAATTTTCTCTAAGGGTAAATCTACTGGTGACTGGAAGGGTTTATTCTGAACAAAAAAAAAGTGAAAAATGGTTTCTTGAGTCAAGATTCCGGTTTTTATGTACTTTATATTATGTATTATTTTTTAGATACAACAATGTGCACGACGGGAGTAGTAGGATGTATCGTACTTGTACGTGCACGTGTTTGTGGTGGAATCTTCTATCGAGGGAACGCTTTCTTATAGAAATTCGAATCACGTTGAAATCTGAAGGATTAGTCATTTCTTGTGTCCTGGTTGCAAATACACAGGTTTCGTCTGACAATACTATTATTTCCTGAGTTCTCAAAGAAAAAATAGTCGGTCAAAACTTTATTTAGAGACTGAGTGGCAATATTAGTGCCACTCCAAGAAGTTTGTTTGGTTAGTGTTTTACATTCGTGAAGGCTTCCTCGTAAAGGGGAAAGTTATGTACTAGCGTAGTACCCGCTTCTCTGATTCTTTTGCCGAGTATTTTTCTGGGACAGCTGTTGTGATAAAGTGCTATTGTCTTATTATCATCGCGAACATTTCACAGCACGGTTGCAGCCAGTAAAGAAGTCATCTAAAGTCTGAAATTCGAAAACTTGGTCAACACAGCAAGTCCAAAGCGATTACTTTCAGAACTTAAAGAGGATTTCTAAATCTATTTTATTGAATAAATATTGCAACCACAGAGTAGGTTGGCCATGCCTCCGTGAAACCCAAATTTTATATCATGGCAGAGATATTCATGAATTCAGTATATTGTAAGTATATTTCTAGTATCGTGAATATTGTTAAATGAAAAAATTTAAATTGTATTAGCACTGCATATAACAATTCTGGTGTGATCTCTGCAAAGTGGTTGTTCCCTAAAGATAAGGATATTTAAAATTCGCAATTTCCTATTCGACAAATCTAAGTGTGTCATTTACAGGGGTTATCGGGATTTATAAAGGACACTTTATTTATTCAACCAAAATTTCAATTTGCGACAATGATTTTGTTTGTTTGCTCAACATGTGCTCCACCTATCTCTCGAACGAGGAATAACCCCAATTTCCACGAATTGTAAACATTTCTACCCCTTTTTGGTGAAGCCGTATTTTGTTCCTCAAAAGAAAGTTTCCAGACGCTATTCAAACTCGTCAATCTTTTGACTAGACTCTGCTTCCACAAGCCAATCCCAAAAAATTCGACCGAATTTTTTTCATGGGCTTCCAGACGTCTTACCCCCTTGGGGGTAAGACTAATTCCAGCTTTGACTCTTAATTCGACTGTGTACGCCGTCTTCTTCGGACATATTTTGTGTGGACACAGCATTAAGGTGAATAGAAACTTTGTCAGTCTCCCGTGTGTACATTTCAGCGACATTTCTCGCAAGGAATGACTTTAACTGGTCGCTAATAGTCTGAACTGCGTTAATTCTGACGCTCGGTGGAAACATGAAAAGTGGAACGACATACGCACCCCAGATTCTAGCGAACGCCATGAACTGGTTGGGAAACTTTCAAAATTTGCCCCACTCCAATTCACAGGCAATTTGTCTGGGTTTTAGATAAAAAAAAATTAGTCATTTCAGTTTACATTTAAGCAGATAAAGCGATGACACGTCCAGGGTCACGAAGAACCCGGACATTTGACCCTATCCATATGATTATCGTACAGTTCTTTACAATTTGTCGCCCGATTGGCCAAGTGTGTGGGAGAGGCCATGGACTAAAGATTCCTTTTAACTTTTTTGGCCAAACCCTTGCGGATACCTTCCGGACAGTCGGATTCGAGTGACAAAAATTGTATTATTGCCATCATCAAAAAAATGTAACATAGCTATAAAACTGATCAAAAAACTGATTAAGACTTGTTACACGTTTCATTCGTCACTTACGAGGTTAACTTTTTTTTTAAATGTCAACCGATTGAAAATGGTTTTTTCACTCGATTACGTCCATTTATAATGGCCTGATGAAAAATTTTGAAACCGGTCGCCTGAAAATGAATCGAATAATGAACATTTGAATCACTGCGTTTTGATTTGGGTTTGAGAAGTCTCGCATTCTTCAATTTAAAGAGAAATTACTCAAAAGGCTGAGGAATCAATAAGGATTTTCGACATCCGGGTAATTTAATTTTGGCGCGGGTAATAATACACATCCGTCGTAATTCGAATTTTTCGAATCAAAGAATTTGCCCTCATTTTGTGTTTGGGGTTCGAACGGGTTGTTTCTGGGGAAAACGGATCAAACAATTTCGGGTTTTGACGATTTCCAAGACTTTGGATCCTCCTGGACATTGTACTTTAGAGAACAATGCTCTCTGATTTTTTTTACCCCCTGGTAGATGCGTTTAAAAGGAATGAAATCTTTGGAAAAATCCCATACACGCTTTTGAAATTCAAGTCAATATTTCACTTTCACTTTTGAATTATAAAACTCGGAAAAAACATGGTCTGTTCATAATCGCAGCGTGAACAAATGTACCGAGTTTCAAATTTTTAGATCCATAAGTTTCTGCGCTATAATTAAATTTCACTGTCCTTTATAAATCCCGATAACCCTCTGTAGTGATTTTAATTGCACGGAGTTGTACACTATTGATTCATGAATAGATGCTTACGAAATACGTCCAGTTACTTTTTATGTAGAGTAGCATTTGAGGTCAGCGAAGAAATCAATAAATAACAATAATAAAATATATTGATGAAGGTTGTATCTCGTCTAAATGTTCTAGGACGTGAGCTGGCGGCCGAGAGAGCTCTGTTGCCGGTGTCACTTTGAATTTTGAAATTGCAGTTCTGATTGCAGATAATACAAATAATACAGCACTGTCCTTTTTGGTGACCACATGTTGTCTGGCTGGGCTGAGACTTTATTCAATTAGCAAGTACTTTTTCTTTGTAACACGAGTTCTCGCTCCGAGTCTTTACACCAGAAATGATCGGCATAATGAACTCCCATACTAAACGGTAAGAATTTCATAAAATATTACTTCTCAGCAACTAATCGTTTTACTGCCAGCGGCCGTTGGAACTAAAACCCAATCTCTTGAGAAAATTCACAGACGTTCGACCATGACCTACCCCAAACAAAACATAAAAGAACATAAGTAAGTTAATATGTATACAGTCATGCAAATGTATACTCTAATTGCAATTTATATTGTCACTAGACTCGACTCATGGATGTATATAGTATATCGCACACTGTGAGACAGAATTACAACCCATATTCGTATTCCTTGAGTGAAACGTCAAACTCTAAGATGTTGATCTTCCAGTCCGATTTTCAATTCTTCTTTGCAATGAAATCAGCCTGATCGTCTTCAGGAACCACTCCAAAAATTGTTGTTCAGATTAACCAACCTGTCATAAAGTGGCGAATTCACACAAATTATCCGAATTTTGAAAATCGCTAAACTTATGAATTCAAAACATTTTAAAAACAGCATGTGCCAGAAAACTCCTCAATTACAAAATATTAGCCTTAAGTAACTATTTTAAATTCCAAGCTAGAAAAAGTTATAAAATTGTTTAAATAATGTGTGTTGACGTGCATCGAACCCACCATAGCCACCCGTGGGTAAAAATAAATAGTAGTTAATAAATAAATAAAAAATAAATAAATAAATAAAAACTAAATAGTTATAAAAACTTTGAAGCTCTGTTTTCGACAGAGGGAATTCTTCACTCGCTACTGCCAAGTTAGTTTGTTTTCCAAAAACACACAGGTCGGGCCGATGGCAAAGTGTTACTTTAGTGTCAAATGTCGGAAACCTTAAATTCAACTTCAGTTGGAGATAAGAGACGTGGTATGTGTTTGACTTCTGCTGGGATTCTCTGTTTTGCTATGCTATGTTTTGCTATAACATTTACACATTTGATTCAACATTCAGAATTCAGAGCTATTCGAATTTCGTAAGTAGTGTCTTTGGTCAATCCGGTTTTGTAGTCAGTGCGCTCACAACTGCTGTGTCTAATCGGTCGGAACTTTTCAGTCCGCGAAGCATTTCTCCAGAAACATACATAATTCATTTTATCTCTCAGCCAAGGCGAATTTTACTAATTTCAATCAATTTGTAGGGCGGCAGACAGTGAAGGAATTAGACGAGACAATTTAAGTGTATTTTATTTCGCCAATACCATTTAACACCTAGTATTCAAGAATTTTATTTTAAATTTGTTATTGACTTCTCGATTGCGTTTTTATTAACTCAGTAATCAGTATTTGACAACGTTTAAGGCAACCAAGTATAGAATTGCAAGAATTGTCTGGTTGAGAACATTTGAAGTTAATTACTGAATTTTAATGTCCATTATTGACGTTACCACAAAAGACTTTTTCAACTTTTTTTCGTTGTAAGAAATTAAGTGTAAGAAAAGAATTGTAAGAAAGTAATCACAACTGGAAGTTGTTTGTGTAGAATTCGTGGATTCGTGCATTACAATCTTCTAACTATCTTCATAAATGTTGCGTTTTGCCAGTATGTTGGCAGCAGATTTTCGGTCCTCTTTAAGTGCTATTAAAATTAGCGAAATAAAATATTGGATGACAACAAATTCTATCTATTAACAAATTTCCGCACTTCTGACCAGTATAAGACAGATGAGAAGAGAGAACAATTTGTGCCCGTCGTGCGTTATTTATTGTGCAATTCATTTAGTGTCAACCACAACTGGGGTCATTAAACAAATGTGGAAACCCGCACGATAACGGTTGGAATACAAATGCGTATAATAAATACGCCTTTTTGGCTCTCAGCTTTCCGCACTTGCTCCTTAAATTAAGAACTTGGAGTCGGACTAGAAGACTAGGATTTTATAATTCGTACGTCGCAGGGAATAACAGTATAAACCGAATTCCAGCGGCAGTCCTTATTTTATTTTATTTTATTTATTATTTATTAAGTACTTAGATATTAGCTGTATGTACTACTATAAGGAATGGGTCGTTTATCACATTCTCACAGTCTAACATCATGGAAATATTTCTCGTTTTTTTTCTGAAAAATGAAGTCTAATAATTAATATTCGTCTGGTGTCTGTCGTCAGAAGCAGGAATAATATGAATGGTGTGCATAAGAATTATTAGACCTAAGGCTCTGGAAATAAATTAATCTTTCACGTCTTGTCATTCAACTCAACGACAAAAAAAAAAGCATTTCTTAAACCTATGAAGTACTCCGAGTTGAATGCAATGAATTCATATAACTGTGACAAAAAGGGAACTGGTAGAAACCGCTCAATTCATCTCACATTCAAGATTTGCTTCGGAATTAGAAATCAGCAACTCGATCTCGACAAGACAAACTTTTCCTTGCTGTTGAAATTTGGCGGACGAGGGAGCTGGGAGATCTTACATGCAAATACGAAAGACTGACAAATCTGAACTCGTTTTAAAAGTTTGCATTTTTATATTTAAAATATTCAAAGTTATCGGCAGCTGATGCTACTTTAAACAAAAACAATACTTTTCCATCTCAAGTTCTCAATTGAGTTATAAAACACATAGGATTTTAAAGTTCAGGTGTCACAATCTTGAATATGATGTATTTTGAAGATTTTTCAAGAATAAGATATTTTCTGATTCTTCATTTCAATCCATTAGTTATGTTGATGTTCTTCATTTGATGATTACATTGGCAATTAGGTGGGTTTTTTTTGTGGATTGTGACTCACAGGGTCTGGTTCAAAAATTGAATTTGATTTACAATGAATCATAAAATTATACTCAGATGCATTGCTTGTAGAAACGTTGAATTGATTATTCCTGTATAATTTCCTTCGCTGAAAATTGGTTAGACAATAATAGAACTGTATTGAGAAATCGTCAGATAATTCCGTGAGCAGATTTGTGGTTTGATTCGCAGGTGGGATGTTTTACATTTTGGACCCCTATGAGGAGACGGCATTCCATCAAGGCGTCTTGAGTAATGCGTGGCCAGCTTATTTTTAATGGATAAGATTTATACAGCTTTGTAAATAAATAGAACTCAAGGTTTCTGGTTCTATCTTTGCATAACAATGCGTGGTGAGTAGCATTGAGTTAGTCCATAATTTCACTGTGGTGGTTCCAATCTTTCAGACAGACAAGTGGTTGCATTATAGCTAAAGACCCGTCAGTCCGTTGGAGTATCGTGACACAGCTCGCTTGGTTCATTTCACTATGTGGAGTGTCTGATTTCCTTGGGCTGACAATGTGTATAATGGTTGCGTTCGGCTGTCTTCTCCTTGACGTTTACTACATCAGTTTCCACTTTCCGTAGACCAAATGTAAAGCAAAGACATCAACCTCACCGATCTGGAATATCCCAGAGTAATTGTGTCTTTATTCTGAGAACGAAAACGTCATATTGCAAATTCAAAATGTTTAAAATTAGACTAAACTTCAAAACAGGTACTCGAGTGTAACTTCAATGTATTCCGTGAAAAGAAGTAGCCGAGTCTAATTAGACCTGGGGTACATGTTCTTAAAGTAAAGTCAGCTTGCCACTTCGCTACAGTGAGGTTTTTATAAATACTTCATTAGCGTTGTATATTCTTTTAGGTTCAGCGAATTATCCACATACAGGGTGTCCACGAGAAAGTGCATAGTTGAGTTGTAAAATGACAGAGAGGAATAAACTAGATTCAAGTTTTACTGCCCACGATTGTGAGATTGACACATTATTAATTCCGGAATCATAACCAATATATGGCGAGAATGTTATTTCTTCACATGACAAATGGGTCATACTTCAAAAGTTTATTTAAAATGGTTTTCCATCTTTCCTTAGGTTGTACGCGGAGTGTGAAATGTTTTCCGTCATTCCGTCTGACGTAGGAAAGAAACTCCTAGCAGTGCGGAAAAATTCAGGTATGAAAACTTCTTTCAGGCTATCACTAATCATTGTCATAATCAAACCTTGCGCGAAGTGAAATGTGTAAACAGTGTCCAAACCACAATGAGACTACGGACTTACCAAATCAATTTAATTATGCAAACTTGTAGAATTTTCCCATAGTACTCCATAAAATGAATCTGAGGCAATAAATGTTTGATTTAATTAATAATTAACGTAATAATAACTAAGTCTGCGACTTTTTCAAACGCATCTAGATAAGACTGATGTTAGGTCGTCTAGTTGTTTCGATCCACCCGGTATGCATACAACTCTTACAATTCTGTATTTGAAATGTAGAGGAAATCCGAAATACCCGATTGGACCGACTGACTTGACTTCTGATGGCTCATCCAAGCAGTGTGTTCTGACTTGTAATGATTATGACATCAATAAAGGGAATGAATGTTTCTCTCTACAGAAATGTGCTGTTCTCATCATCATCACGAGTGGGGGGGGGGGTCAGATTTTAAGACTGAGTTCACGATGACAGTCGACTACAAAACTCACTACAGTTTGAAGTATTATTAAATAAACTTTACAATTATTGCACTGCAAATAACTGATGAGGATGCGAATGAGAGTGAGAGCTTATCTCCATTATTCTAATGAAAGTCGCCGAAACTTTTCCGCTAAGGATTTTTCCGCTAAAGTTTATCCGCTAAATCATTTTCCGCTAAACCTATTTCCGCTAAACCTTTTTTCGCTAAACTTTTTCCGCTACACATTTTTCCGCTAACGAAACAAACGAAGGAGGGTCTGTCCTTAAATAATTCTTAATGTATTAATGTATGGACCTAGTGTGTAATGTCCAAATGTCTCTACCATGGTGCGGAATGTGGTTAGAGTGAGGGTAGAATGTTCGGCCGTGTGCACTATATATGCAGATTGTATAAGATCTAAATCTGGTATGTGCCGGAGGACTTACAGGCAAAATTCTAACCCAGATCTCAATAACCTCTCGGCCAAGGCCTAGGTGTACTAGCATGGCAGAAGCATACAAAGGTCTTATCTCCTGTAAGAGTCTATCCT
>JAQGCA010001183.1:0-19156 GCA_034698945.1 Protaphorura quadriocellata
CGGTAGTACTCCCACCCTTGGTCAGATACACTACGGTAGTACTTTGAGAGGGTAGTACACCCATCCCACTACACCGGGATACGTTTTATTTATGAAAACTATTAAATGTTGGCAAAATGAATTAGTCCAACGTTATGAGTTGTGCCGACTATAAGCAGGTTACGAGAGCATGCTAGAATCTTCTAGTATACGCCTCCGTCACGTGACTCGCGAGGATTATCCAGTGGTACACCGAATCATAATTTCCCAATCCGCCCCAATGAATCACTGTCACCGTGTACCATTTTTGTAATAATTGGATACTAACTTTTTCTAGTTGGTAACCGGAGAAGACACATCTTCTCCAAAAACATTGTTCAAGATATACGTCTATTAGTCTAATTTTCGCTAAATCCAAAGCATCACTAAGTTGTGGCGCTCAGTGTTTTATTTGAGACGGTTCGATTGTATTATTATTTATCTGGGCGGTTTGGTCCAAAATTTTTCCTTATTTGCCCAAATGCAGTAAGTACACGGAGCATTTTAAGCATTTTTCTTGCGAATCTATCGAATATACCTAGGTCTGTCTTACATAGTTCTTCAGGAATTGAATCTCAGGCATTAGGAATAGGATTCCCTCATGTATTCAGTTCCGGTACCACTGAAAGCTTAGGGAAATGTTTAAAGTACAAGTCACACGATGGCGCTACGAATACATATCGCAAGCAAGCCTTGTCCCTTTTTTTCAAGCGTGCATTTGACAAAGCAATCATTTTCTTGTTTACCTTTGAAGTGCTCGCTGAGTCCGAGAACACTCAGAATATTGTCATGTTCATGTTTATCTCATATCTCTTGAGATATGGTTTCTTTGAATTATGATCTTCCATCCAGAAAAAGAAAGTGGAAAGTGAATAGTATAACTTTATTTCAAGTTACAAACTCTTTGACTTTGCAGACATACGACTCATACTTTCTTTAAACTATGTCTCTCTTCAAAAGGAGAGAAAGTAATAGTGTCCAGGCTGCTGCACGATCTCGTTTTGCTTGAATTTTGAAACGGATTCCACATTTCACATATTTGGAATATTCCGTGGTACAAACTTGAGGGCAATTCAAATACTTTATTGCAATCAATGTATGGACTAGAAGTACATAAATACACAATTAAATTCCTGAATGTTTTAATAATTTATGTAGCTGCAATGATCCCGACTGCTCCTCCTGACTCAATTTTTATGAGTGCCGGTTTCCCAAACGCAGAATTATTTCCTTTTAAATCAATGAAATTTCAATTGGATGAAAAAACGAGTTTACAACTTGAAGGAGAAGATTTAAAGGCGTCCCTCCAGTACCAGCCTTCAAAAGGGTTAGAACAATTTGTATTTCATTTGTATTCAATAGAAATGACCCAACAGTTATGAGAACCATAAATCCATTGTCCAAACCATAGAACATAACAATACACTGTCTTGAAGGGAGACAAATCGTATTGACAGGAGAGGAGAGGAGAGGACAATGAAATGACCAAGGAGATGTCAGAAAGTCAGAATGAAAAGAGATTTTCAGTACTCTCAAAATTGACAATTTCAGGAGGTTATACATAAGACAGCGAACAAAAGGAATTCTACAGGGTGGTTCATGCCCAATGTCCCTACCCCATTCAACTCCAGATATTTCCATACAAGACTAGTGTACACATTTTGTCATTTTGATTTCCAGAATATTGGTTGTGAACCCTGCGGTGCTGCAAATTATAATTTTGAACATATTTTTGAATATTTGATGATGAATCTCGCTCCATCAGGGTTTGATTCCTCGGGCACGCTTATTTTCAATCATTGATCTAAAGAAGTTTTGCTGCTCTGAATTAATTTCCTACTAGGGGAACTCCTTACGGAAAACTAAGGAGTTACGAACCACCCTTTGCAGTGGTATATGTTATTTGACTGGGAATTGCAGGTATCCCCCGCTGTTGGACTCCTTGCGAAAAATGACAAAACATTACCATAATCCACCCAACTGGGAGAAAAAGGACATCATTGTGACAATCGGAAGTCAACATGGGCTGGCTACCATCCTTGACATAACTATGAATCCTGGAGACCCTATCATCGTATCAGAACCTTGCTACAGTAATTTGTTCTCACTTGTATGTCAACACAGTCTCTACTTTTCTATTCATTTTTATCCCACTGACTCAGAGCTTTTTGATTGAATGAGGGCAACTAGTTGAAACGTTATCCGGTTTCTTTTCTCTGGAACAGTCATATACACACATGTAGCTTGGAATGAATTTGTGAGCGGATGCCACCATGTGGTTATAAATTCCCGGAGTAGAATAGTACTTACTATTCAAACTATTTTGAGGTGACTAGACCCTTGAAATTCAAGATTTAAAAAAAAATTGGGATCAAAATTAGATATTTTTAGTGGGAGATGGTCAAAAGTTGGAAATAAAGTAATTAAGGGCTTGCTTTTCAACTTTTTTTAGACTCGTTGCACTTAACGTCATATTCACCTTCCTTTCTTGAATTTGTCAGTGTTATGCCATTCTGCCGTTCTTTTTGGTATGATAACCCATTTTCTTTTCTTTTTTGGCTATCTGGGGACTTTGAAAAGTTTTTCTTATGAAATAATAGGTGAATGTATGGGCCGACTGACTGATCTATAAATGGATGGCTAAGATAAATGAATGGACGTCTTTTTTGTAAGGACGACGTCCTCTTAAGTGAAGAAGCCTTTTTATTTTCACTTTCTCTTCAACCTAAGTAGAAATCGACTTATAAGGAAACCACTTCATTGTGTTAATTCTAGACGGATTAAAAAAACCTCCATAGCATGCAATATAACTGATATGTCGGAATAGTTTGCTGCAACTAGTCTGCCGGCAATTATTGAAGGTCTTTTAAGTTTTTCCAGACTGAAACTTTTATAAAATTAGTAATTCATAACTATAAATATCAGAAATTTTAGAACAATTTTACGCACTGACGAAACCGCTATATGCTTCGTCAGGACACTTGAAATGAGTAATCCTGTTCGATGTGAGTTTTGCAAGAGAAATGGTTCCCTCGTCAATTTTCCAGACATTACATAACGGGAGAGTACGTAGGAAAATATATAAAGAAAGGGTGGTAGGTCTGGAAAGAATGGAAATAGAATAGAATATAATCGAAGAGTTGGAATGAAAAAAGAGAGATGAGAAGTCTCTGACACTGTGTTTGATAGATGGATCCATACTCACCGGTGTACCTGGCAGTTCCGACCGACCCAAATGGAATCCAACCTGCTCTCTTAAAATCAATTTTAGACAAGTGGATCTCATCCAATAGTCATGAGAAAAGGCCTAAGGTACGACTTCTCAAATCTTATTCAAATATTATATAACTATTTTTTCATCGTCTGCTGCACGTGCAAAAATAGGGAAAGTGTCAAATACAAATTGGTATGGAAAAGTAAAAGACATCGTGACTCATCACTTACAAATCAAGGGAATTAATTCTGTTCGACAAATTAACATCGCAATTTGCATAATTATCCTAAATATCTTTCTATCACTGGAAATTTGGAGGAAGCTGGCAAATCATAAATAAATACAATACAAAATGTGAATTTTTATTCAGATTGCTCCTTGAGTAAACGCCTAGGCTACTGTTGTAAGTATGACTGTATTGACTAAACTGTACAGGCAGAAAAAATAATTTACCTCAATTTCGCAGAACTAAACTATGTTTGAGGATATCCAAAGACTGCTGAGGTAGTACTTTTGTGTATCGAATTTCTCCAGGCATTACTAACCTTGTTGATGGAATGCCCGAGAATACGAATGGCTCTTATTCCCCAGACTCAACCCCATGTCTTGTCGTCCATGTGATCAGCATTAAATTCAGGACAAAACGAGGTTGCGAGACGACTTAATGCTTTTCTCCTCCAAATGTGTTGTGGGCGTTGAAAACAATTGAACAATTCTCAGAATTGGGAATCTCTTGAAACTTGGGCTTATCATGACAATATTATTTTTGGTTTGTCTTCTCAATTTCTCGAATTTTGGAAAATAGCCCATACAAGGGTAACTTGTAATAACTTAAGTTGCTCCAGAGTCACGAAGTTCTTTTTAGCAATTTTGAGTGTAGACTTAGAGGACGTCGGGCAGAGACCTCTAATTGAAATCTCGTGAGGTGCCTGTAACACATGTATCATCCAGGCTTAGTCCATGGATGACACATTGTATCCAAACTTGAAATATAACAAATCCAGGAACCCAGATGTGGTTATAGGGAAAATATATAATGTCAGCAAATATGAATTTCCTCCAATCTCTTTGCAGCATGAAGGATTCCCTGAAAAGTTTATATGAAAAGCAATGCGACATACGTTTTTTCCGGTTCGTCGACTACAGTTCATGTTCAATATTTTTGTATCACTTTGTGAATTCATGGATTTGCAAGGGAAAAAATATTCTTGCTAAACAAAACAAAGCATGTACCGTATTTACTCCATTAGAAGCTCAGACTTCAATTCAATCAAGGAAGTTCAGATTTCAAAGGTGCCCACCACTTTCTCCATGGAGAAAGCTGGAGAAAGTAGAATTCAAGTTTATATTAGAGCGCGGCTACTAATGGAATCAATACGGCAGTGTGTTTTCTACGGTGACATTTCAACGTTTAAGGGCGCGGGCGTCAATTTTTGGATTACAGTGTATTAAATAATCTAATTGTTAGGCGACTGTGGATTCCAATTCAACTCTTTATTCAATTATGGTAGTATATGAGTAGATTGGGACGTTGAAGACAACTGGTGTGTCATGTTCATTCCCTATGGCACTGTCAACGCATAACTTTGAAAACTCCCACGCACATCTGAGGAGCGTCGTGTGAATGGAAGACCACCCAATTTAAATAATAGCATTTACCTCGTTTCAGATTCTCTACATGAACCCAACTGGGATGAATCCTTCTGGAATGAACACATCAATTCAAAGGAAAAAAGAAATCTATAAAATTGCTCAAGACTACGATCTCCTTATTTTGGAAGATGATCCATACTATTTCCTACATTTTGAGCACGTACGTAACGTTCTTCTTTGTCACTTTCAAAATGAATTCTGTTTGCAAGACCTCATAACCACTCTCATAAGTTCTCTCCTTCGGATTTATTTCATAATTCCCAAATACCTTCACATATTATCAAGAACTTACAAGTCTTAGGTGGCTAGGCATTGCATCCATGAAAATATTTTTTCATGCAGACCACGACATCGTATCTCATCTGCGTTTTTATTTCTTCGGTGGGATTTATTTTCTCAATTTGTTGATGTTGAAATATTAAGATGAGGACAGAATAACTTATGTATAAATACTTAAGGAATACCAGAGAATATTGAAAAAGTTCTATAAATGACCCCCGTAAAGATTTTTTATTACTTCAAAACAAAATTTTGTAAGCCTAATTTATAACAATTTTTCTAGTTGGCTCAGAATCTATTCGATTTGATTGAAGCGGCTTGAAATGATATTAAATTGAAATGATGCTCATGAAATCCAATTTAACGTGGAGAAACACTGTATCAGTCTGGAATTGCTCGAGTGCTCAGACCCGTTCAATCGGATTTGAATTGAATCTGTGAATACTTAGAGCGTGTGAGCTAAAGGCTTAATCCTATTTGAAAACTCCATTATCCATGAAAGGATTTCAAATCAGCTACATGCCTCAGATTTGATACTTACGTTGGAATGAGAGTCCTTTGATCTGACGATGATATTTTCCAAACATTTGGAATGTTTATTCCAGGAAAATCCAACGAGTATGCTCTCATTGGATGTGGATGGACGAGTCATTCGGTTGGACTCTTTTTCTAAAATTATAAGTTCTGGGCTTCGTATCGGATTTGCAACAGGGCCGACGCAATTAATTCGTCGAATGGAACTCGTTTTACAATCGTCCGTCATTGGGGCAGCCTCTTTATCTCAGGTATTCTAGATTTCCAAATTTTAATTACATTTAGTACCCACTTGGACAAGGGGAAGTTTTTTATTTATTATTTATGTTTTCCAGTTTGTACCTGTGAGCAATTTTGTTATTTAATGTAAGCAAAATAGGCCTTAATTTCATGTGGGAATGAAAATACAACCATATGGTGGTTTTCTACCGGAAAATAATTATTCAAATATTCTGGAACACTCGTTATAATTAAAATTGATGAATTTAGGTACTTGTGGATGGGATTCTCAGGCAGTGGGGATTGGATGGATTTGATAATCACACTAAAAAAGTAATGGAGTTGTACCGGAAACGAAGGGACTTATTTTTAGTGTCTGCAAAGAAACACTTAACAGGTAAGTTCAATGCGCCATCCAAATATATTACACAAATGAATTGCAATATTTTACCTTTAAATTTGGGAACATTGAAAGAATATTAATACGACAGGTAGGGCATCAAATTAATAGGGAAAACCTGATTGTCTTTTAATGACGCGAAATTGAGAAACTTAATCCGCCAAGTACAGTAAGTATTAGGGAGAATCTCCCTCACGTTTCTATCCAATCAAGTGCATACCGCATTTATCATGATCATCAAGTAATGAAACGATGTAGAAAATGCCCTAAGCTAAGCTCTGATTCAATGACGCTCGTGATCCTCATAGTAATTGGAACTGCTCACATGTGGGACATCATCCCAACCTCAACATCCAAGTTTTTGTCCGTGCTTCTTGCTCTTTTGAACGAATTTGGTGGAACTCCTTCTTAATCCCGATATTTTCAGCTCTCACGTTTTTTAGTCCAGGTTTGGAGGCAAGCTGAGATTTTTTTAAAGAATGGATGCAATACCAGCTTAATTTGGCAATTTGGGACACCCAAACTGTAAATATTTCAGACATTAATTAATTAGTAATTTTTTTAGTATTCGCATTTAAAACACATGTTATATTATTGTGAGTCCGCATGTTGTTCAGTAGTTGATTTGTCTTATAAAACCTTACATCAGTGGAACATTTCGTAATATCCGGGGGTCAAGTGACGTTGCAAGTTATTCATTCTTGTAAATATACAGAATTTGAGCCCAAATAGCATTAACTGATTGATAAGATCCATTTCCTCATACCTAATTCTGAGTTTCGTTGACAGGACTGGCAGAGTGGAATGTGCCACAAGGAGGAATGTTTCTTTGGATAAAAGTGTTAGGAGTGAAGGACACTTACAAAATGATTATGGAACATGGAATAAAATCCGGAGTCGTTTTCCTCCCCGGCAAAGAATGTATTCCAGATCGAAATGCTCCATGCCCTTATGTCAGAGCTTCTTTCTCCGTCGTCACTCCAGAAGACATGGAAAAGGTAATTCATCCAAATTTTTGTTTTTAATTTATTTTCAACTGCTGATCTAATGAAATGAAATGAGACAAACACTCTCAAGAATCTTTAGTCATAATATCACGTTTTATTCTTCTCCAAGTATGTATTTCCTCATTAAATGTCTCCACTCCAACTTAACAAGATTTTGATTACAGTATCAGACAACACATTATAGGGCAATTTTCGAGATGAAAGGTCATGGTTGACTATTAAATTGCTTTCAGGGTTTAGAATTTTGGACACGAGGACGATGATGTCACAATATTTCGGTGTTAAATTAAGTTGGGTGTACATAGAATACAAGTACAAATACAACAATATGAGTAGGCGCACGTTGTAAAGAAGCATCTTATGTGTGGTTTTTGCTACATTACAATAATTATTTTGAAAAATTGCGTTTTAATTTTTAAAACGCTTTTTTCGTCTCGTTTGGTCTTTTAGCGTGGGATACTAGAGGTATGGGTTGTTCTCTCATTATTTTTTTCAATTGTGCCTCACGATGGTGTGGTTAGGATGGTGTCATATCCAACAATATCTTGCAATGCGAGAATGCACCACAGTAAACATTTTAGAGGCATGTTTTGAGTGGTGTTTACATTCATTCTACAGTAGTGGGTAGGATAAAAGGTATACATAGAGGCCGAGTGGTTTTTCTTGTGTGTTAGAAACCTAGAACGAGGCCGGACGAAAGGGAGTGAAAGTAAGGAGAAAGTGTGAAGAGAAAGTCCGTTCAGGTCCATTAATTTTAAGTAATTTTGCTCTCACATGTTTCTAATTCCGAAATTCGTAAGACGTTTATCAAAATTTTAGAAATTAACTCTGCCGAAATACTTTGTTCTATACAAGGAAAGAAGCTTTCATATAAAAACCACATCAAGTGTCCTGAGCTTAAGACGAGGCAAGTGATAGATGCCTCGTCTGACACTGACAAAATTTAGTTCTTTTTTCCTTGCACGTCCTACTGAACCTTCCACGAAAGTTTAATTGCGTACTTGGGAAATGTATAATTGTGTACCTAAGAATGACCACCCAGAAAATAATTACTCGCCAGCAATAATTCGTAACAATTGAAATTGCTGATATCGATCACCTTAGCTTCATCTGAATTCTACTATTTTTTTCGCAAATATTGCTATAGAAATGGTTTTGAATGTCAGGGACCGTGGGTGTCTTTAGCTCTCACCGGACATGAACAGAGTCGACGATATTGGAATATTAAAATCTTGCCAAGTCATTGTCTTTGTGTTTCATGCGTATGTATGTATGTTAATAGAAAGTGAGTTTTAACAAATACAAATGCTAGCCCATAATTTGTAATTCCCTGTATCGCTTTCCTAGTCGTAGTTCTTACTTTCCTGTACCTCTACGAATTCATGATATAAATATAGCATGTTTGACCAAGCCCGTCCGTCCAGTCAATAAATAAACACTGGTAATAAAATGTTATATAGGGCTATAAACAAGGAAAGTACAACGCACAGCACTTGACCTCACTGGTCCGACGAGACGAGAAATGTTATACAATGTTCTGTTTTATTAATGTGTTTTCGAATTAGTACTCGGCGGCCTTTGGTTTGCTCTTCAGAGATAAACTAACGAAAATGAACGGTTACTAGATATAACATTACACAGGTATATAACTCATATCCGACAAAAATCTACACGGTTAAATTTTATTATGTCTGCGTCCTGGTTATGATCTGAAGGTAAAATTTTGGTACACTGTCATTAATTTTGGAAATAGTATTCATTATTTCACTTCCCGAAAGTATTTCTCTGAAACATGGAAGAATGCGTATGCGCCAATGCGTAGCTCAAAATAAAAAATACGGCTATGAGTACCGGGTACGGACAATAAAATTTATATTATTAACGTAGGAGTTTACAGCGGGGATTACACGTTTTCTCAAATTTTTGAGGCAGGGTTTCAGGTAAGGCTTTAAAGGTTTGTCATTCAGGTTTTCGTCGACTCCATGAAGTTTGACACCAAATCAGAGTTGATTTTGTCTTCCACTTTTTGGCCGATTGAGTAGACATGAGGCATACCCAGGACACATTGTATACGTATGTAATTTTAAAATCTCATATTTTCGTTTTGACACATTTCATTATTTTACAATATTTTTTACTCACATAATGCGGGGAACATTTAAATCAAAATGAAATAATCGTGCACCCCATTTTATAATTGATTAATCATGTCTGAGCTCCTCATTGTAGAATGTCACACTTGAATGGAAATTTTAAAACCGACATACGATGAATTAACGACGAACATGTTTGACTTTGACCTAGGATTAGCAACTTTGAATTGTCCATCACTCAAATAAAGTTAATGTCTTGTTTAAATATTCTATTTTCTAGTACCATTAATCATCACTGTACACTTTTGTTGAGTTATTCATAATATTTTATATTCTCACGCTATGTTTGATTAGAAGTTAAAAGCATTTCCCGACCCGACGGCTCAACGGACCATTTCTTGGGTCTGTTGTCATTAGTGTTAGTATTTGTATTATCATTTATGGTCGGGGCATGACTTGGGCTCGGGCTCGTCGGAATAATGGTGATCTCGGGTTGTGGTACAATTGGACTAAAACTGGAATTGGTCGTTGGGTGATTTAGTAGAGGATGGTCACGGTCACTTTTATTCGAAAGTCCTCCAGGACTAAGATCTTTAAAACCTCGTAGGGCATTTCCATTGTGTGGTCGAGGACTGGAAGGAGTCAAAGTGGCCGAAACTCCCGCGGAGGATTCCGATCTCGGCGTCATTGTCATGACGGGTAGGACAAGCCCAACAAATTGTCTCAAATCTGAGAGCGTCGTCTGAGTAGATGATGAGCGTCTCCGATGACTCTCTAAATAGTCATTCACAGATTCAAAGAGAGATGACTCTCCTGAATGTCCAGAACAATAACTATCCCTATGATGAACTTGAGCATGAGCTTGGGTCAAAGTGATTCGACATTGGTCCGCTTCTGGGTCTCCATCCTCAAATTCTTCACCCTTCGTCTCATGTCCATACGTGAAGACAGAGTCAGAGTCAAGAGACCGAACGTCAGCGCCTTCTTCATCTTCCGCCTCCGAAGCTCTCGTTGGAATGTTCTCACTACTCGTGTCATCAACGTAGCGGAGATTTAAATTGTCCGCGTGTAAGAAAAATAGTGGATTACAAATAGAACTAGTAGCGGATGGAGGGACATCTGACGGGTAGGCGGAGATTTGTACAGCGTCAGAGTCAGACGCTCTATGTAATGTTAAATCCCTTGGTTGTCTTCGTTTCCCTGGGAGAGGAGGTTGTGGGTGTTGAAAATTAGCACTCCCTGACGGAGAAATCGTAGGTGTTGGTTGAATCACATGAATGTCAATATTTTGTTTGAGCCAACTCATTTGACTCGATGGTTTTCTTTTCTTACGAACTTTACCACCACCACTACCACTTGGGTGAGAAGGTCCAGGTACAGGGGGTAGGAGCCCCCCACTACTCACACTTGACTCTCGCCCTCGAAAACTGGACAGAGAAAGCTCGGACTGATTGGAAGACTCAGAAGATGAATCGGAGATAGGGGGTTGGGTCAGAAGCAGTTGTGGACTTCGGAAAAATTGAGTCCCATATTCCGCTCGGCGGTCCTCCTCAAAGTCACACTCAATTCGACTTTTGGTCAATCTTGAAAATGGTGACTCTTCATTAATCGGTAGTATACTGGCGGTCAAAAGGGCTAAATCATGGGTAGGGTCCATTCTAGGTGTTGGTGTCCCGTCTCGTGATGATTTTTTGCACTTTGATTTGTAGAGGAGTGTTATGAGGACGAGGAGAAAGAATCCACCGAGGGTAGCTGCTATCCTTAGCCCAGTCATCACGTCATACTGTGTTCGAAAATATTCAAACCGTTCTTTTTGGAAATCTCCTGGCATTTCACCCGGAAGTTCCCCTAGGGGTGATTCAGTCGTGGGCTGACTCTTGTTCGGTTGACTCTGTTGGCCAAAAACAACGAGAACGGTCAGAAGGTTAAAATGTGCAATATTTTTAAAAATATTAAGGTACAAACACGCTGTTCGCCCTAATTTGCATTATTTAGTACCTTGAGGCTTCAGACAACCTTAATTAATTAACTCTGTTCCAGACCGCCGTTCTCACCATTGAATCATGAGGGAAAAGTTTCAAGTATAAAATGAAATTCGTTCTCCTCATAGTTTAAATGAGGTTTGTTTGAACCCTTAGGGTTTCCAGAACAACTTCTTCTGTCACATGCTCATGTACGTACGCAACTCCCACAGAATCCCACGCTTAAATTATTTAACATGGGAAAGCGAGAGGCAGACTCAGGAAAACAAATCTTGAAATTCCTTCGACAAGAATTGTTCGTCTGGATTGAAATTGTGCTCAAGTCACAGGCAGTACACATTCTTTCCAAGAGTTTTTATGAGTGAAAGGTTAATTGTTAATTAGTCCAATGCTCCTAGCATGATAACCCAACCAACCTCAGATTTCATATGGTGTACGACTAGCACCATTACGATCATTACTACATACTACCACCCTCAAGAATTCCTCTTATTTAAGAAATCCAATTAAGTGCGTTCTTCGAGCTTCGAACCCGTTCAGAGTGTGTGACTTTTATGGGACTTCGTCCTTTCCCTTCACCATTTACTTTCACTTGGCCGCTTTCACCATCTTAGTTTTCAATTATCACTCTCCTCGGCAATTATAACCCGTTTACTTGTTGGGAAGGAGTTTGGGGTGTCAAATCAAAAAAATGTGTGATTAGGTCCTACCTAAAATACTTGAATGAACATGTAATAGTATTTAGCACACACTGCATCTGGACTTGTCTGACTCATATTTTATTATGTACTCTGATGTTAAACTGAGATCATATTTGATTAGAAAGGTCTATCACTCCCACTCACAATTTTGAAGAATCCTTGCTGAACTACTTTTAATGTATTTTTCTGTTGCCCGAGGAGGCTCAGTGAAAGTGTTGAGTTGAATTGAATTGAAGGAAAGCTCTGCATATTTAATCACTGGTTTTGTTTGCTGTATCTATGTTACAGTCCTCGTGGTTTTCAGTGCCAATTGCATTTAGTTTCGGCCAAATGTGAGCTCGAACTTTCTTCGTAGCGAAGCGTTAAGGGTGTCTCGTAACCAGTGGACTGAGATTCATGTACGAAATAGGAAGTTGTATAAAATTGATTTGGACTGTGTAAATTATGGCCCAGTCATTTCATGAATTTTTTGACTGTCCATAACACATACTCACATGTCACAAGTAGGATTCTCTTATCCAGTGTACCATATAAATTGAATCCGACATTAAACCAAGGTATGAATTTTCAGGGTTCATACTCCTTCTGTCCGTCTGAGCGTCTGCGAAGTGTATTTCATTCAATTCAAGAAGAATTACTATCACTTGAGTCACGCATGAGAGAAATCTTGTTTTCTCTAGTGTGAAGGGTAGTACGGTATAGTCTCAATGTATCCGATATAAAATTGTATACAAAGTCCTTGTCATTATTGCTCTAATTTACTGGTGCGGATGTAGGAAGACTTTGAACCACCCTGTATTATACTATTCGTCCTACTGTACTACTTGATCAGAGACCTTCCCGTCTATTGCTGAACTTGGTGCCTAATTTAATACGCAGGTCAACATATGCATAATTTATCAGGGTTATGACGTTCGTAGATTTATCTTAGGAAACAATGACAGGTCTTTAGGTTTTTTGGGTTTAGGTTGGTCGAATGGAATCGAAAGCTATTCGAGTTAAGTTTGAAACGTATTCTACGCTCTCCGGAACACTTCAATCAATCAACTATTTCTAGAAAACACCCGATTTCATTCATTTCTGAAGCATACACTACAGTCGAACTCGGAAATGACGGGCGGCATTCGTAGCGATTTAGATTTTATCATCAATGAATGGAATTTTTTAGTCCGGTCAGATTGATCGATGAATTAAACACTAATTGTGCCTTGCTATCATCTATAGTGATGGAATTGCATTACTCGAGTGAGACATATGACTGGGTTATTGCCTATGGCTTAATTGTCCCTTGAATTCCAGCTATTCAGTTCTTCAGCATGCAAATAACCTGCTATTTATTTTGATGGTTTCAGCCATTTCCCCGGGACCTACAATTTTTTGGGAAACCCCCAACGTATTCGAGTCCGAAACGTTGTACCTTTCCCATGACTTGATTGAAATTCGGGTCTGTTTACTTGTCATTTTATTGTAAGAAATTTCTACGTATCTGAACCCTGTTCGCTGTCAGTTAACTTTGTGCACTACTAGTGCAAAATTGATGGAACTGTAAAATAATTGAAATATAATGAAGTAGTCTCTGTCTGTTTGTCTGACCAGTTTGGCGGAGTAATCTCTCAATCTTCCGTGAGAGAAATGTTTGAAGGACACTTACGCCTTACACTTTTCTTAATGCAACTACCAAATTAAATTGTTGAAAAACACTCGGGACCATGTGTCTCTGTCCGTCTGTCCTGGACTTGTTGGACGGCCTAGACTGATCCGGGCCACTATCGACCCTAACCCCACAAGGGACAGGATTTGAATGCAAAATCCTTCATGGAAAACTTTGCAAGCCACATCGATTATCAAAAATACTATCACTAAGTGACAATCATGGTAAGCAAAGATATGTACTTTCCACTTGGCTTAAGGAAGGTCCCGCAAGTAGTAGAAACCCAGTTGATAAAAACCTGTTTAAGGTTGTGACCCCGATTTTCACAGATCGGGCACTATTGTAGTGAAGTAGCAATGTTAACCTGTATGTCCTGATCTGAGATTGACACTCGAATAATTTCCTTTGTCATAGTACGTGTGGTGCATGTTGTAAAGTGCGGGACATTTTAGTTGGCTAAGTCGTCGTCGTCGTCGTCCTAGAAGTAGAAGAGCTAACTACTGCATAATACATTGGCACAAATCTATGCATATCTAAGCCAGAACCTTCTTTTTCCTTACGTCGGTCTGCTAAATTGTCTGGGAGAGATGAGAGTAGAATACTATGGAGTTTTTAGAATACGAACGAATTTAGGCTAAAGAAGAAAGTCACGGAGCAGGTAAATGTAAAGTCGATGAAGAAAATGGACGAGAAAGAAAGAAGAATAATTAATGAGTAGACGGAAATGTCAAAAGGTAAAATAAACTGTACATGGAACACACACACGAATACAGGACTTGAAACTTCGTTCACGAATGACACAAGGACGACGACGTTCATTCTATACTGCAATGTACTCAGCGGTTTCATTCAGTACTGTATAATTTGGTTATAGCATGATCGGGTTTACACGAGGTCAGGTCAAGTTTGACAACCAGAAGAAATGACACTTTTATCAATGATCAGAAGATTCATACTAGTGCGGGCAGTGATAATGAAAAATTTCAATGTGGATGCCACGAATGTAAACTTCAAAAATTTGATCTAATTGAAACATACGTTAATTATTATTTTTTCTGTCATGACCTAACTTTTAAATCTTTTTGAGAATTTGCTTAGAAGTGCGAGTTTGATGAATAATTACAGCAAATTCGGCACTCTCGTACAGCTGGCGAAGTATTACGGCTCTACGAAGCGAATTTAAACCCATTTTCTACGGTAGAGTAGAGTATTCCCAATTAGTTAATAGCTTCGTCTATCCTATTCGTTTCCTCAGCCCATAGCCTTGCCTTGCATAAACTTTCCACTACTTTTCCAAGAGGTAAAAATCGAAACTCTGAGTCAGTTCTGGAGGTACTTGTACTTCGATTCCTTCTTTTTTTCGTTCCGTCGTTCGTTCATTCATTCGTGGCTAACTAAAATCAATGTCACAATAGAAAAGTCCAAAGTAGAGTTGAAGTCAGCCGTCAGTTTATCAAGGGACAGTAACGAACGTCTACTTCAGGACGTAACAAAATCTGGTCTTAATGAAAGGGTGGTCTTGGTACAGGGGTGTTGTTTTTTGGAGTACGAGTTTTGTCTTACTGAAGACGGTGGTCTTGGTATCTCAGTGGGAAGTGGGAAGCTGATCTTCCTACCCCATTAGGGTACATTACTGATTTTTAAAAGCGAAAGTGGGAAAAACCCCTGGACATGCAAGGTAAAAACCCGACAGTATAGGAAATGGTCAGTTCATTAAAGAACAAATCTCGGGTTTCGAATTTGACATCCGATTACTGTCCTCTGTGAGTAAGTCAATTCCTATGGCCGACCATATTCCAAGAACTACCGATTCTGTCTAATCTATTTCCTATACAGATTTCCTAGTTCCTCCCTATAGTTTTCTTTCTTACTTTCTTTCATTCTTTGTGATGTTGGAAGTATCTGGAAAAACGCGGGTATTAGTATTGGACTCCATTACAGACTGGTCGTCTAGGACTGGATTCTAGTCTAGTTGTCCTTAGCTTTTCTATTGCATTTGGAGAGAAACGATTGATCTCAAGATAACCTGAGATTAAGGTAATCACAGTTCCGTGCGCTCCTACCATTCTTTTTTTCTTCTTCTTTCTTTCTTTGAGACAATGGATGGAATTCAGTTTGTGGAGGGGAATATAGGGAGAATAAAGCAATTTGGGAAGACAATTCTTTCTCCCATACTTTTTTCCGATGCTCTGCTCAATCACTTCTCACATTAGACTCTAAATGGTAAATCCAATACAGACGTTTTCCCCTGGCGACTCCATTCGGGTCTCACTTTCTTTTTCCTATCGTAATTACACACACCTTCCTTGGATTTCTCTCGGGGGCTCATGTTAATCTAATCTCTGAATCTCATTCGTCTTTGAGATTTAGAACTGTCAAGGTAGACAATTCTAAGCGACAATAGCTAAGCTTCACCAGAAGGTCTCCTAATGATAAATATCTAAATAGTAGCGTGGGAATTCTTCTCGGATTTGCATGGCTTGCAATTATTGTTCCAACCATTTTGCAAAATTTCCTTTCGAGTTGTTGTCCGTGTACGCAGCTAAATGGGATTGAAACGAAAATATAGAGTTCCTAATAAAAATCTACTCTTATTTATTATCTCCATTCGTAAGTCCATTCACTTTCTGCTGAACATTGACTGCCATTTCTGATAGGGGTATTATCTTTATTGAAGTAGTAAGGCGTCAACAATAACATGTTTACTGTTGATTTATTTAAATTGAACCTCTTTGATAGCATGCCTTGACACCGGAAACAAACAACTTCATTAATCGTTTTAACGTTCTCGAGGTTGTTTATTTATAACCTTAATTACAAGTTATGAATTCTGGGAGGGATTTTATTCAAAGAAATGAATAGTAATATTCTGTACAGTCCTGCACGACTCTACTTCACATAATGTCTTCTACTTTAGCGAACTTTTCTTATACAGAACTTGTATCAAACTTTGTTATATAGGGTGTACCAGAATGATGTAGACAATTACATTTTACGCTATCATGGCTAAGAGTGCCCACCATATACACCAAAGCGCTTCGGTCAGCGTTCGTAGTAAATTTTATTGCGCCTACCCTCATTTAATTCGGAACAGTTGGTAAAAACTCTGGCTACATCATTCTGGTACACCCTGTAAATCGCTGTTGCGAATTTCATGCCATAAGAGTAAACTGTACATATACGTATTATTATTTGTGAGCTTCGACTTATTTTCAATATTCCAGGACTTGTATTTTTGATTTGTTGATTTACAGGGATTTGAACGTCTGGCTGCTGTAATTCGGGAAGAGCAGAAACGACAATAATGGAAGCCCGTGACGCCCACTCTATGCCAATAGAACAAATAAACTGAATCGTGAGGGAATGTAAGAAAAAGGAAAAAATACTTTCTGTGAATATAAACGAAGGACCACTTCAGTCGATTGGCTTTATTTTTATGACTAATCCCTGTGCCTCTGCCGGCTGTAAGGAGATTTAAACATTAGGGATAGGAATATTTTTGTGACTAACGAATAGTACGTGAACGTTTCTTTTATTGGCCTGTCATTCCTTTAATAAAATAGTGCAAGCGGCTTGTTTCGCTTCGCTGCATTTAACGTTGACGTGGATCCTATGTATTTTTCTCCTTCGTACATATTATTTATGCATTTGAAAACATAAATTTTCCTCCTGATCTTCCAAGGCCCTGTACTTTCACTAGTCCCTTAGGGACTAATTCTTACGGACTTGGTAATGAAGCCCAAGCTGAAACATTAAAGTTGTTGGAAATCTCCGTTACACACATGAGTTGTCTGGCACGGAAGACACACCAAACAGAATCAAAGAAAATGTATTAAAATCATAGGCAGAAGTAATCAATTAATTATTCATATTTGTTTATGAGTCTGCTGCAAGCGTATTCAAATGAGTACAGCACTCACTACCCAGGCTATTTGTGTATAAAGTTTGGCTAATCCCTTCTGGTGGTGGTTATCTGATAATTAGGGCTCTCTGTATCGACTGACCTAGCAACCACTTCTATCGGGTAGTAAAAGTGGCAGGCAAAAAACTTAAATCGTTTTACCTAACGGTGGCCTAGCGACTTTCTAGAGAATAAGTACCGAAGAAAAAGAAGGGGCACATACCTTATGGGAAAAAGTACGCCGTTGGAATTTTTGTATGTTGTAGCTAGTGGCTCCCTGAACAACTTTTGTGAAGGTCCTACCCCCAAAAGTCTAACCGTTTGGCCGCTAGAAATACACAGTGGGCACAGAGGTAAGGTGAAAGCAAGTGAATGCGAAAACGGAAGTCACTTGCTTTCACTTTTCTCAGGGTTACAAAATTTAAAAAATTAAGCGAATTCCAACGGCGCACTTTTTCCCATGAGGTTTGAGGCCTTTGGATTTATTCGAAATTTGATTTACTTTTTATACTATTCCCGTATGTGTTTCGAAAAACTGTACAAATTACAGCACAGATATTGGAATTATTGGAAAGTTTGAAGGAAATCTTTCAATAGCATCCATCAATTTGTTGAATTGTCAAACTTTTCGCAGTTTTGAATTATCATGGGATAAAGTTGAGGTGATTCGACATGAACTTTAACTTAGTCTACTCACGCTTTAGGATTTAGGAATGAAGAAGTTCTAAGGAAAATTATTTTAAGGGTGTAGAAGTTTAGAAAGAGGTTTCACTTGAGGCTTCACTGGTCAACTTCACAAGTTTTTCCTAACCAAGTCGACGTCACCCAAATCAGGAATTTCGATTTGTGGTACGAGAAATACGTAGTGAAGAAGAGGACGAAGTGAGTGAGTGAAGATTTCTCTCCGATGCATGAACTTGAATTGCTGGACTGAATTTGTGAATTGGTTTTCCTAGGAAAGGAAACTGGACATGCGGAAGTAACAAATGTGTGGAAGAAGGTTTTGATCTCTCAAGTGTGTCAGCTCTCTCAAGAAGAAGGAAAGCTGACATTTTCAACTTCGAAACCAAAGACCAAGAGCGTTTGGTTGAGTTCCTTCGTTAACGACACCAGACTTTTGTTACGTTTCCATGTTCATTAAATCGTACAAAGTTTAAACGTACAACCTCGGTGAATTGTAAGTTTGAAATTAGCCAAAGTTCTTAATTGTCGTGGTGAAAGTCAAGAATACCGCATGCCCGTGTAAGGTTAGAGGGAGGAGATTAATGAGTCACACGTAATTAGAGTTAACCCATAAAGACACCGAAATATAATTAGACAATAATCATAGGAAAATTAGGGTAACACCGGTAGAGTTTTTTATAAACCTACTAGAAAACCCGATAGCTCGCAAGCGAGCTACAACGATATTATACATATAAATTACGATTATAATATCTATACAATGAGTATATTTGTTTATTTGTTTGTCAGTAGAAGTAAAATTTTTCTAGACAAATTCTTT